>JACBWW010000035.1:1699446-1822448 GCA_020086605.1 Lanius collurio | reverse complement strand
GTTTGGGTTTCTTTTTTCCCAATCCTTTTGTTTTATTCTTTTTGTTTACACAGGCCAATGACAAATTTAAGGGATAAACCAAAGGCCTTGCTGGAACAGCTGTAAACTCCAAGCAGGAAGTCATTCAAAGCCTCCAAAAGCTGGCTGTGCAATGCTGGAGGAGTTAATGATGAAGAACCAAATCCTCAGCTGGAGCAGACTGACAGAGTTGGGTTGAAATTCATGAGTTTTACTGATTTACAGCAGTTCAGAATGTGGCCTGAAGTGTCTCATTATTCCACTTTGTTTGCATTTTGAAGTGATCTCTGCTGGTTTCTTATTGGTTTTGTCTCCTATTGATATATTTGTGGGATGCCAGGAGCCAAGCAGGTCTCCAGCAAGCGCAGATGGCGAAGCATGGAAAAGCACTCACTCAGTTTCCTGGGAAAAGCTTTTTCTAAGAATTTTGGAATAGCACCGAGGCTATTCCTATCTCTGTTAAGGTTTCTGTGGGCTGACAGCTGGTGCTGCTAGAAGATCGAGGATCTGAGGTTCCTCCGTGCTCTTCTAAACTTGAGGCAGTTTAATTTTGGAGTGGCTCAAAGATGAACCTGTGTTGTAGAGGATATTTAGATTGCCTTTCTGACACTACTGAGAGTCAAGTGCTGGAAAAAAATAGCCCGGGAAGGTTATGGAATCCTGAGAGTTTGAAGGCCAGACTGGGGAACACCCTTTGGGTGCTGCCCTGTCAGGGCTGAGCCTCCTTTGTGCACGTTGGATTGACTTGAAACACCAGTTGTGTTCCTTCGTGGCATTATAATTTCTAAAACTAAAATTAACACAGCTTGAAAGATTTCTAAATTTATGAAGACAAAGAGGGAATAAACAATGAGCTCTACACTTACTCTTGGACAGAGACAGAGCTTTATCAATCAGCCAAACCAAGAGTCTTTCTTCTGCTGACCACATCACCCGATGTTTCCAGCAGCATCTGGATCTCCTCCAGTCTTCTAAGGGGAAACTGTCAGCAGTGGCAGAGAATATTTTCTTAATATTCACTTAATATAAAGGGGTTTTAGAGGAGGACACAGGAGCATTCATCTCTGGTTTTGCCTGAAAATGGAAGACTTAAAAATTGGAGGAAACAACCTTGTTGCAATTAAGCACAGGCAAAATTGCCCACAGTTATTTGCAGCTACTGAACTGGAGGCTGCTGTCTGAAAGCAAGGCTATCAGAGGGAGCAGCTACTTCCAGATACACCCTACTGGAGGGGACTCCTAAGCTGCCAAGATTCATGGAGAAAAGCCATTAAAAAGAAAAAAAAAAAAATCATGACTAACTTCTCCCCCAGAAAGAAAAATAGAAAAAAACAACAAAAATTGCCTTATTAAAGTCTAAACATTCCTTGGAAATGTGCCAAGTGCACAAATATTTCCATAAGGAAGATTTATGTGATCCAAAGACAAATTTCAAAAAGCAGGAGAGGAAGAGAGACAAACAAACAAGCAAACAAGGTGGCAGAGGCTGATTTAGAAAGCACATGGTTGTGGAATAGACCTGGGGTGAGGAGAACAAGGCTAAATCTCCAGAACCCAGAGAAGGAATCTGAAAATGAGGGTCCCTCACCCAAAACAACTCTGGGCAATGCTGAAAGGTGTCAGCTTTGCTCCAGATTGGATCAAAAATGTAAATATACTCTGCATTTCATACCTCCTCCCTAGCCAGGTGAAAGGATCTGTCTCCTCTGTCTGTTGATTGGATTAGATTTTCTCAGAGGTCTTTTCCAACATAAATAATTCTCTGATTCTACTCTTAGCACTTCTCATACCCTGTTTTCCAGGTAGGGCAGCACCTCAGTCTATGTTATCCACTGTGTCTAGGGTGTCACAGCCCAGCTCTTAGAGAGCTGGAAGGGATTATCACGACCTCAGACACCTCCCTTAACATGTAGATAACCAGAGGAACCCAAATATCCTCCCCTCTCCAGGGGAAAAGGTGGACCAAGTGCCTTGCTGAAGCCTTTGGGATTTAAAATCTGTCAAATCAAGAGAGGGACAAGCCAAGATGTGGCACCTGGATGCAGAAAAAAGGGCATGCACCTGAAAAAACCCAGTAGTTTTTCATTCTGATTTTTTTTTTTAATTTACTAATTCAAGGAGGGCAAGAAGGTGACATTCCCAGGGTGTTATGTTGTGGAGGATGGCTGGAATTCGCTGTTTCTACTCTGATTTGGTTCAAAGAGAGTTTTGATATTAAAAATAGGATGTCTGCATGGTTATCTTGTAAAAGGTGATAGCAAGAAGGGTAGGAAGCAATAAGACAATGGGGAGATGAAAGAGTAGTCATTGCAACAGATTGCTTTGTACAACACCTTCTGAGATTTTTCCCCTGAATTTTTGGTTCACACTGCCCTTAACATTTAGATTTTCATCTGTTTTCTTCTTTTTGTGAGAGGAAAACTATGTTAGGTGTCTCATAAATGCTTACATGGAGATGTTTCCCATCATGCCTGCTTTCTGCAGGGACCTGGCACTTCTCAGCTTTTAAATGAAACTGAACCCACTCCATTTGCTGGATGGGCACAATCCAAGGAGCAAAAAGGAACATTTCTCAGTACTGAGGATTCTGTTACAGTGCACCAAGCTCTGAAAATATCTCCAAACATCTGCTGCAGGTCTCTTTCTTGAGGAAGGACTCCTTCAATTAAGGCCAAGAATTAAGACAGACAAAGCCATTCAAGACGCACACTCTCATTTCTGCTTCGTGCATAAACAGAATTATGACTTCCATTTCCCTGGCCACCTTCCAGCTAACTCTCCTCCACTGTGTGATATCCCCATCCCCTTCTGGTCATGCAGCACCACGAACTTCTCCATGCACTGTTCAGCATCGCCCGCCTCCATCCTGGGGGGGTTTCTCTCCAGCAGTGGGTGGGCAGCCCCTGTTTGCTGCCTTCCCTGGGCCTCTGCTCTTTGCTGGGCAAGGTTAGTCACTGCTTTTGGCACACTCTGAGGTGCTCAGATGTGGAGGGCTCTGCTCTACCCTCTGCTCCACAGGCAACCCAGCCAAAATCCAGCAGTGCCTCCAAACCCTCCAAACCTTCCCGGTTTGCTGCTCACACAGATCTCATCTGTCTCCTTCTCTTTGGATTCGCCTGCCTCGGAGAAGTTTGTGCATTTTGCAGACAGCGTGGGGGCGGAGGGCGGGGGTGGCAGGCAAGATGAAGAACTTGGTGATATACTGAGTATATAGAAGAGTATATAATGTACTGAGTGATGCAACAGCCAGAGAACTAAGTGGATGCTGCTGCCTTGTGATTTAGTGCTTGCAAATGGCTTATCTTCTGAAATACTGTTAATTTAATAGACAAACATCCCAGGATGAAGGCTCACCAGAGACACAGCTGATGGGATAAACATCGAGAGATTAAAGACCTGTGGGCAAAGTGTATAATTCTGTTATTAAAATCCCAAAGTGCTCCCTTAAAATTAGACCCTAGTAGAGGAAGAGTAGAAAAACCTGTGCTTAAAAGGGGGAGTGATTGTGTTGAGCACTTTAGAATCATTTGCTAAGCAAAGTAAAAAAGGATAATAGCATGGAGCTTGGTCTTCTGCTTGTTTTCCTCCTGCTGTCCCTAACTACCAAAGTGGTATCAAAGAAACCTACTTATTAGCCATGTGTTGAGAACATTTTCCAGAGGCAGCCAGAAAGCTACCAGTGACAGCATTTCTATGACCTCCTAATTGTGCCCCACACAATGTGTGGCTGTTAGGCCCAGGAGGCAGCTACATTTGCAAAGTGAGTCCCAAGTCATTATTTCCCAGCTCAGGAGCAAGCCTGGCATGTGAATGGTGCCTGTTAGGCCTCCTTTTTGCAGTGATTGCAGCGGGATCAGGCACACAGCACACTCACTGCTGCCCAGGCTCTGGCACAGCCTGCACCACTTGTGCTGTGCTTTGAGATCACATAAAAGGATTTATCACCACCAAACAGGACAGCCAGTGGAAGCTGAGTCCTAGGGATCCCAATCCTCTGGAAAAACCCAATGTGGACAAGTCCAGTCCTTAATTTGTTGTACAACATCAACTGATTTCACCATATTCCCTAAACAATAATCCAAAGTGGTTTGGGCTTCCCTAGCACTGAACACTCTCTCTGAACGATTCCTGTGACCCCAGAGCATCTTTGCAGATGTGCAGGTCATGGAGACAGCGAATTTGGTTTTCCTGGATGAGATAAGGTGCTGATCTGAGAGAGGGGAAATGCTCAAGTATCCACAGTGACATCCAGGAGCTGTTAGAGGAGGAGCCTTGCAAAGCAAGAGAGGTCTTGTCACATCATCTAAAGGGACATTGCTGCTGTTGGTAGCCAAGGCACAGAGCCTGAGGGGAACGTGAGCACTGGAGAGCCAAAGACAAATGCAAGGAGAGCCACAGCAGCTGCTCTGCTCTCTGCCTGAGGGCCGGGGGTTCTGACTGCTGCCCTTGGGGGAGCATCACTGGGGGTGTCCTGTGGGTAATTGATGAAGATTTAGTTGCTTGTTGTTCTGGTCAGTAGAGTTGGGTACAGGAGAGCTTTTTGACTGGAAGTTTCTCTGGATACAGCTGCTGATTAGCTGGGCCTTTCACTCTGGAGGAATTGTTAATGCTGTGGTTAAAATTTGGAATTTGTCTTTCAGCACATATTCCAGGTTTGGAACTTTTTTCTCCCAAAACTCCAACATTTCCCCATGACTTATGATGTGAAAATTCTGAAGAAAATAGCATTTTATGAACCTCCAATAGTCTTCCCACAGCACACACACTTGTTTGCTTTTTGTTGTTTGGGTTTTTTTGTGTGTATGAGAATTATAATATACATTAAGGAGAAGAAAATTCTATAAGACTGAAAGAAATCAAATATCCTATTATCACAAACTAAATGGCTGCCTTCAATTGAAATGTTACTTAAATCAGTGTTTGTTACTGTAGCACACTTTGATTTTAGGAAATGGGTGTTTTCCAGTGGGAGAGCATCCCATCAAGGTACCAGCTACTTCTGTGCTCCACGGAAATGAAGCTTGCTTTCCATGCATAGGTATCCTGGGTTTGAATCCCTGAGTGTGCCATTACTGAGGAGCTCCAACAGAATCAGCTTCTTCATGAAACTCGTGAGAACTTAATATTTTTGAGGCTGTTAATCTCTATATCACATTTGATTACAAGTGGTCAATCACTACAAAAGCTTTTGGATAGGACTGTGTGGTGGAATAGATGGATAAATAGTAAATACGTTACTTTGTACATTCAAAGAACACGATTTTGGTAGGAAATCAGGCTGATAGTGCACCTTTTAAAGTTTAATTTGGCTTTCACTCCACTCAGGATGAGTTTCATGCAAGGACATTGTCCCAGGATGTTATGCAAGACACAACCAGAGCAGGAATCCCTCCAGACATATCTTTTGGAGCTGCATTAGGAAGAGAACCCCCAGATTAACACTTGCCAGTGGCAGATTACTCTGAAATCAGCTGATCATGACAAAATACACTTTACTCTGTATTAGTTGCATACCACTGATCGCAATATTAGAGTCCATAAACATGCTTTTAATAGTCAGATATTCTGTAATGTATGCTGAGTCTCACAGTAAGAGGAAATTAAATGGACAATTTAGTGTATCATCTCCCTGCATAGGCTCAGAAGCATTTCTCCAGCAGATAAACACTAACAGCAAAGCCATTGTTCAACAGAAAACTGCAGCTAAATGTAGTTTATAGCCAGATGTTAAAGGTTTTGGCATTTGAATGTCTTGTCCTGAAGAAAAAGGTTGACATTTGTTGTTGTTCTGGCATGTATTCTGGGGTGAGAAAAAAGGAATTCCAAATCTATTCTGAAGGCAAGAAAGGCTGGTGGGTAAAGGAGAGGACATGAAAGACCTAAGAATCCCTGTTTCCAGGCCTGGTTTTGGTCAGTGGGATGGTTCATCTGATCTTTTTTCTCTCCTCCTTGTCTTCTGTGCAGCACATTTCTGTATCTGCAGGATGCAGCTCACCCAGGTACCAGCCTTGACATTAAAACCAAGTTCCCTCAAGGGGAAAACCAATTTATTTACCTTTTCTTGGCATGACTCTGTCCATCAGTAGTTGTATGACCCTCCCTCACTCCAGGAGAGAAGGTTTCCACGTGTTTTCTCCTGTAACTTGTACCAGTCCTACAAAGAGACACGATAATAAAAAACATTAAATTGACCTGGCACGCAAGACAGACCAAACACTGTTTGTAACTCTAAGGAGCAGCCAGGAGTCCCCAGGCAGGTGCAAAGGAGGAACTTTATTTACAAAAACCCAGCCTTTTTATGCTGTCAGTGGGTTGTTAGTTTGCATAGTTTTAAGGCACAACAAACCCAATTTGAGCACCCCACACCCCACAGTGCAGGCACCAGGCTGGGTCATTCTCCCACAGTCCATTCCTGCTCAGGCTGAGGAACAGGCTGGAGCTGTGGTTTTACCAGGCCTTCCCTTCACAGAGCTTTAGCTCTTGGTCACACCTGCTAACTCTCTGCTACCACACTGCATTTGCAGAGGGTGTTGTTAAGAAAATAAATTTCTTTTTTGAATTGTAGACTGAAAGAACTTAAACTGGAGTCCTTGAACAGTCACTGAACCTCATTGTTCTTTTTTTTGTTTAAAGACCAAGAAAAGAGTCTCTCTTCTCAAGAGGAAGGTACAAGGAACTCCCTTTAAATACAAGGAACTCCCTGCAATTCTGATGTTCTCTCAGGTTCTAGTATCATGCAAAAATGCTGTTAAATTCGCATAATCCCACAGTGTTATAGATACAGGTCTTGGTGTACCTGTTCACATTGAAATAAATCAGGGGAAAAAATTCTAGATGGGGAAGGGAATGAAAAACTGACCCAGACAACAGTACCTAGAATGTCCTTGGACAGACTGCATTCACATCAGGATTCCTGCTCCTGGAGAGGTTGGAATGGACATTTAAAATTAAACCAGATTAAGGACCTTTGGCAGGTTTCCCATATTAATGGAATTTCAGTTCCCAGTCCCTTCCTATCTCTGCTGTGATCTAAGTGTATTATCAAAGCTAGAGCTTCCAGTGGGAAAAAATCTGCAAAAGAATTCCTGCAGACACAGTAAGCAATGCATTCTCCTGTGAGGAGACTATTTACAACCCCAAATCAAAATAACTGACTTGAGCCATAAAACTCCCCAACTCAAGCTTCACCTTCAACCCTACAAATGGTAAAGGTGGCACATGATGCATTTCCCACTCTCTGACTTTCAGAAAATCCATTTAAGATTCTTTGAATAAATGTCCAAAGTGAGGGCACAGGAGCAACCATTAACTCCTTGTGCATCCTGGTGGCACCTGCACAGGAGGCAGCCTTACCCCAGGTCTTATCAGAGCAGATGATTAAATCCTTCTGATAACCTGCTCTGAAATAAACTCACAAGAGTCTTCCCTCTGTTTGCTCAGACTCTTTTACACAAATCCTCAGTTTATCCATAAAATCACAATGATGAGCTGGAGTTAAAAAAAAAAAACCCTGAATTTTTGTGCCTCCCATCTTAATATTCCAGTTTGTCCCTCTGCACAGACTTGCCTTCATGCAGACAAGCCATAAATCTGGCCTGTCACTGTTATGATTATTAGTGGTTAGACCTGATGAATATTGATATGTGGCAAGCGCTCTTTCGACATTAAATACATTTGCCAATTTTCCTCCTCCAAACTCCACCCGTTAATGCTTCATCCAATATGAATCAATATTGGTTTAATAATTAACATGTTTAAACATTTTTTAATGTATATTTCATGATGAGAAGATCTATGTTTATTTTATGATGATAAAATATTTAGAGCCCAGGGAATTTTACTGTGCTGTCATCACAGCATTCATTGGGCCCTTTTCACTCTGCCTGAGGGGGCATCTCTGTCTCCTCTCAGCACAGCCCAGGCTGAAATGGTTCCAGCTCCTTCTGCAGAAGGGCTGTTTATGGGGTCTGCAGACATCTGAAATATGTGGTGGGGCTTGAAGGGAAGGACAGCAGCATGGTGGGAGGGACAGTGCCCACTGTCAGCTCCAAACAGCCACAGAGGAGGATGAGAATCTGACCTGGAGAGACTTGGAACAGATTCAGCTTCAAAAGCAGTTCAGATTCCTGGAAAACATGCACAAAAATGAGGAAGGAAAGAGAGAGACTCAGCCTGGCACGGGGAAGGCTTTAAAGAGCCTATGGCGCTCCCTGCATAGGTGGGGGCTCACTCTTCCCCTTGAAGGCAGCGAGTGTGACTTCCCAGGGCTGTTCCTGTACTGAGAAAAGCAATGTTAAAACAAGTTCCTGGAGTGGGAAGGTTTGGTGGGGGTTAAAAACATCCCTGCATAAGTGAAGGTGTTTTTCTTCAGTGCCTGTGGAGCATGCAGAGGGTCTTGGCAGACTGACAGAGAAGAAAAACACCTGTAGGGTGGAAAAAGCTTAAGAAACAGAGATTTGGGGATTTTGGTTGTCCTAGGAGGTGTCTGCCTCCTCGGATCCCACAGGACCTCACCGCCACCTCACTTTTTGGAGGGTAAATGCAAAGAGTTCAGGCTGCAGATTCAAGCCAGTGGCATTCAGGGGATGCTTTGACTTTTGCACTGACTCTTACACGAGGGTGAATTCTGCTCCAGCTTCCCAGGATCACCAGAGAATCAGAGATAATGAAGAAACGGGCTCTGAATTCACTAAAATCCAGGTGAAGGTTTCCTGTGAGACTGTGATTAATGTGATAAGGATAATTATGTTTATTTCCATGTATTTGTTCAGAACTACTTGACTGGTCACAGTCCAGTGGCTCCTGATGTTCCACTCCTGGGCAGCAGAACAAACCACTTGTGGTGCATCTGATCTGATCACACACAGTGCTCTCACAGATGGGCTGGAGGAGTGCTGCAAGGAGGGCTGCTGGGTGCAGGAAAACACTTTCCTTGCAAGATTTGCTGTGGAACACATTTATTCCGGAAATGGATTTTAAAAAGGGAAGAATAAAGTAAAAAAAAAAGAAGAATGTATCAAAATCATGATGTCTCCTGGGAAGAGACTTCCCTGTCAAGGTGAGTTTGCTTGATAGCACATCCAAAAGGTAGAAATGTAATGTGATTTCACACTTTACGTTTTGAACTCGTGTAAACTTCTGGCATTCACAAAAAAAAGTAGAGTTTTACAGCTGTTAGATACTTCATGGAAGAAAAAAAAATCCATCAAGGGTATTAAACTGGAAGATAACACCTCTGACTCGGCAGTCCCTGAGCTGCTGAGCAGCAGAGGCTGAGAAAGACAGGAAGGGAAATAGTGCCATGTGCTCACTCTGTTTGCACAGCTTTTCCTAGTGGCAATTTTTTGGCCATTGAACTTCTAATTCTGGATTTGGTGGACTTCTCCTTTCATCTGACAAAACTTTTTTTATTCTTATGAAATGGAACATGAAACAGAGCTGGGGAAAGGCCAGCTGGGCTGTTGCTCCCTAAAATTCTCCTGTTGTTTGTTTTGAGCTTAAGAACCTTTCTGAAAAAGAGGGAGAACAGGAATGCTTGCACATCCTGTTTGTCATCAGGGGACTTCCTGTGAGATTTGCAAAATAAATACATTTAAAAGATGAAAAAAAAAAAAAAAGTAGAATACCACCCAAAATCCCTAACAGTTTTCAAATGTTTTATTTAACCTCATTGTGATTATTTTCCACAGCTCTGGTTAGGAGTAGCAATTATATTAATCCTTCTCCTCCAGGCTGTTAATCCTAGTAAAGCAACCTGTTGCTTGGAAGATTGTATGTTGTTAAGGATCTCCCTGAGAACATTTATTCATGCTTGGGGAGTGCATTCCTAATGCACACACACACTGTTCATTTAGGCTGAAATGCACCCCTAAGAAGGGGGGCTGTGCTCAAAGCCAAGGTATCACTTAATTCACACTTAAACCCTTCAAATCAGAAGATAAAATGAAATCCAGTGGTTTCAAATGTAAAACTCCACTTGTGTGGTTTGGAGACCTCAGTGGAGAAATCAGTGGGGCTTTGGGTGAGAAAGTGAAGATCGTTGAAATTAAAATCACTTCCTCTGAATATGATGAATCTGAGCCAGTGTGAGAGAGGCAAGACAGAAGAAGCTCTCATAGTTATATGAGCTGGGATATTTATGCTGCAGACCTGAGTGCACGGCGTAAATCGGATGAGACAAGTAAATTGCACCCAATGAGCAGTGAAAGCAGGCAGCAGCATCCATGTGGAATCTCAATTTACACCACAGCTGGGGTCTGGAGGAGCTGCACTGAGAGAGCAGGGCTCTGAACCACAATCTGCTTTTTCTTCCCTTTTTTTTTCTCCCAGTTGCAGTGGACGTGCTCCAGTGGGACCAGCAGCACAGAATGGTGAGCTGTGAACCTCTCAGCCAGGGCCTGCCAATCTGTGTCCCACATCTGAGGCTGGCTAGGAAAGATCTACATGGGCCTTGTGCTCTGACATGGACTGCTGTCATTTCCATGTTAATACTCTGCTGTTCAGAGCTGGTAACCTTTGTCCTTGTGAAATGCTCCATGGCTTTGTCACAGCAGAGCAGCTCAGGCTGAGCCAAGCAGAGCCACTGGCCAGTGCAAATGGCAATCTCTTCCCTGGCTTTTCCTTTTTAACCTTTTGGCAAAAAAAAATCTGAGTTTGGCTGCTCTGAGCCTGTCTAAAACTCTTCATACATGGCTGAGTCCCTGCCCCTTGCAGATCTTTGTAGCCCCTCCTTCCCATGGGGTGTGTGCCCTGCTGCTCCTGGGGCACTCCTGCCCTACCTGCCATGGGTGAGGGATTCTCTGAGGATGGAGCCAGGAAAGGGCTCATGGGGAGGAGGGCAGACTCTGTGGGATGGTCTGTCTGCACACTAAGGATGGGATTTGAGCAACCTGGCCCAGTGGAAGGTGCTGCTGCCCTGGCAGGGGGGTTGGAATGGGATGATCTTTAAGGTCCCTTCCAACCCAAGCCATTGTGTGATTCTATGGTTGATTCATCTCTTCTTACTTTCAGCAGCTCAAGCACAACCCTCCTCAGCCCAGGCAGCTGCCTAAACTCCCATTGGAACTGGGAAAGAGAAACAAGCAATTCCACAGCACAATTCATCTGACTTGCTTTAGATGTCTGCCTTAGAAAGAGATGAATTGAACCCTAGAGGTGACAAGTTCTGTGCTTTGATCACAAGGGGAGGCTCTCCAGCCTGCAGGGACACAGACCTGGGAGCTCCACATACCTGTACAGAGCCAGATAAATCCCAGAGCACATTCCTGGCACTGGTGTAGCCCAGGGACCCTCCACTCTGGGTGTGGAGCAGCACCCACGGTTGTCCCCTCCCCTGCACAGCATTTCTTCTGCCCTAAGAAGTGTGAGGTCCCAGCTCACAGTGCCTCATTTCTCTTGATCATGGTGGTTTGCTATGACAGATATTCCGATCTGTCCCTGTATAAATCTCTTCTGAAAAGCTGTCAGGCCATGTAAGAAAGAAAGATGGAGCTCCTTCCTGCGAAGTGCTGACAGGGTGTTGCCTGTACAACAACAGGGCTCAGTGCATGAGCCAGCCACTTCTCTTTCCCCACTTCTTGTCCCCTTCTTCATCTCCTCCTGCCCACAGCTGAAGCACAAGAAGGCTTTGTGTTTTGATCTTTTCTTTTAGTCAATCAATAAAATGCTTTATTTTTCTTTTTCTTCTTGTCATATTTAAATCAGTGCTTGATTCAATTCTGTTCCTGGCAGGTGTTTGTTTGTTTTCTCAGATCCCTGACTGCAAAGATATTGTTGCTCATGGACTTATTTCCAGGGGAGGTTTTATTCAGTGGCAGCAGATGTCTTCCCCTGGAAAGTACTGGTGCAGATATTGAGGGCCAACTACCCTTGGGTTAGGAGGCATTTTAGACCAGTTCTCTACACCTTGCTCTTTGTAAGTGTCCCCAGCAAGTTCCACTCCCAGATTCTGCTGCAGCTCTTCCCAGGGGTCTCATCACCCACTGGCCCAAGTCTCCTCAATGCTGATGTAGCTCACTGACCCCTTTACCAGAGCTGTCTGGCCTCTGACAACACACTCCTAAAGAAAGGAGCAAGAGAAGCCCAGGAAGAGAGAAAATAGTTTTTAAAAAATTGTTCCCTGTGAGGGTGGGCAGGCCCTGGCACAGGGTGCCCAGAGCAGCTGTGGCTGCCCCTGGATCCCTGGCAGTGCCCAAGGCCAGGCTGGATGGGGCTGGGAGCAGCCTGGCACAGTGGGAGGTGTCCCTGGTGGGCCTGGATGGTCTTTAAAGGTGCTTCCCAACCCAAACCATTCTGTGATTGTGTGATTTGATGAAATATATGAACATCAACCACACACACAGAGCATGGAGACACACAAGAATGGGGGCAGGAATGTACAGAATCACAGAATTATAGAATCATTACTCGCTGGTACACACACCTACATATAAACACAGAGAGACACACTACATGGGCAACCAGGCCACAATTATTTACTGCCAAGTGGTCTTGTAAACATCCACAGCACCCACAGAGACTCAGTCTCATCCCCATGCAGGCACAAACCCCTTTCCCTGGAGCTTTGTGCTGTGCAGTCTCCATGAGTGAATGTACCTGCTCTGTCTCCCAGATTTATCACATTCCAGGGCTTTATCCATACCACTTCAATGAGGTTTCAAAGGTTTCTGTGCATGTTTCAATCAGTTCAGGCATGTCAGACAAGTAAGTGCTGTGGAGGTACCTGCAAATTACACCATCTGGCTGCTTCAGTGAGCCAGACAAGAGGCAGACTGCAGGCAAAGGGAGAATCCAGACCTTAAAGGAATGACTGGAACATAAACCAAACCATTTTCAGGGGAGGAACATATAAAAATCACTCCAAATAGTCTTGCAAGTAAAGGTTTACCCATTTTATTAAGCAAATCCGAAAAGTGTGAAAGAATTTTCTTTGGAGTGAACTCAGTTCATGGGAAGATTGTTTCTAGCTTTGAGTAATGCCAGAGAATGTCTTGTGTGGCAGAATCTGCAGATTCCCAGGTCTGGGCCTCTGGGAGTAAGAAATGCCTCATAATGGGATGGCAGTGGGCTCAGTACAACTGATATAAATAGATAGCTCCACAGGTAGATAACAGGCAACTGGCCTTTTTCCCCCAGACCCATTTAAAAAGTATATGGGTTAATTTTTATGCATGAGTCTGCATGAAACAATGACATTTCCAGCTAAAGAATGAGCTGGACAGGCTTTTTGTCTTGTGTACAGCAGTTCTAGTTCTTGTTAAAACAGAACTCCCTCATGCCACCTTTGCAAGGGGGCTTTAAATCAGAACTGGAGGATTATTATGGGAGGAAGGGGCATTTTCAGACAAAGTAGACCTTTACTTTCAGAAAGTTTAAAAAGAGCAGGAAAAAAATAACTTTCTGGTAGAAAAATAAAGAAAACTAGTTAAGCTGGCTCAGACTGGGTTCTCAGACAGGAATGAATGGATAATGCTCTGACTGGGAACAGGGATCAGGGTTAGGATTGAGGGACAGAAAGAGCTGGTGTCACCACGATGCCAACTGTACCTAATCAGGAGGTCAGTCAAAGATGCTGCTCTGTTGTGATGCTGATTCACACGTCCGAGTGGGAAGAGCAAGGAGGGGGAATAACAGTGTTTGTTGAAAGGGAAGCACGTTCCTGTTGACTCAGCCTCCATTAAATGGCTCTCATTATTGCCAGGGTGAGCTGCTGGCACCAGCCTCGAACTGCCACCCCACTGCCATGTGGAAAAGGAAGGGAAGGGAAGTAGGGCAGGAGAGCTTGGGCATCCATCCCTCTTCCCAAACCTCCTCCTGAGCTTGTCTCAATCTGAAGGAGCAGTGCTGTGCTGGGAGGTGCTGGGAGCCCTGTGGCTGAGCCATAAATCTCACTCAGTCAGAGGGGAAGATTTATGCTCCCAGCCTGGGAACGACGCCCGTAGCATTCGCACACACACCAACACGCACACACATTCCCTCCTGGCAAAACACAGCAGCTCTGTCAGAATGGAGACTGAGGAGAAGGTGCAGTCCCAGGAACAGCTAAATTGCTTTCATGACTTTCCAACAGCTTTTGGAAGACAAACTGGGGTCTTGTGTTTTAAATGTATCCCAAATTTGCATTTTGATTGGCTAACAGACCAGGCAGATTCTGTGGTAAAGTACTGATCTGTCAAAGGCATCTGACAGTTTTCAACAGTTGCTGAAATGGCTTTAAAACAGACCCAGGAGAGCTGGGAAGAGAAAAACAAAAATCAAAAAAACCTCTGCCTGGTGAGTGAGTTCTTTCATCTGCTAAAAGCTCTCCAAGCCCACAAGCCTGAGGCTGACTTTAAATAGAGGCAATGGAGAAATATCTTCAGGAGAGGGATATGATGAAGCTCTCCAGTAGTCGTTCTCCCTTTCATTCCTCTGTCCCCCCCTCTCTCTCTTACACCTATTTACCTTTGCTCTCTTCCTCCCTCCAGAAAAAGTCCTATCCAGGCTGGTGTTGGTTGCTCTTACCTCTCATGGAAGTCAGAGATGAGTCTCACGCTGAACACCCTGCAACCACAGGGTCATCTTGTCCATTTGTGAGTGACATGGATAGTTTAAGGTAATTTCTGTAATAATAAAGGGATTTGTCCACTTATGGTATCTTTAAATGAGCCACAAGGGATTTTGTCACTGGGTTACTCTTCAGACACAACCTGTTTCTGGATTCAATCAAGAAACAAGATATTTCCTAAGGACTGTCCTAGGGAGGAATGAATAGCTCTGAAATAGCACTTGGCAGTGAGAGATGGAGTCAGTTGCATTTACAAGAATAATGGATACTGAAAACTGGGGTTTCAAGCTACCAAAACTCCAAACTTTTTCTGACTCCAGAGATTTAAAGATTTCACCCACTCCTTTTCCATGTGAAAGAAGTGAGCTCATCTTTGGGGGTGCCTTTTTATGGCTCAGCCCACTGACCTCTGCAGAGCCTTTGGGCTATCCCCATGCAGAGTGACATAATAATGATGGATAAGCATCATCTACCATTTTGGGTGAGAGGCAGAGAAAAACATCAATGTTTCCCAGGCCTGTCCCAATATGTGGAGACCGGCTCTGCACCGACCTGCCCCCTTTCCCAGAGCAGGGAGCAGCTTCTCAACCCTACAGCACATTCCTGTCTCTGCCCCACAGCTCAGCCCTGATATTCCCAGCACTTCTATCCTTTCTACCTCCTCAGCATTGCACAATCTGCCCATGAGCCTGTTCCTCCTTCTGCTTCAGTTCAGTGACGAAGCACCAGCCTTAGGCAAAACTCAGCTGTGAAGAAATGATTTTGCCTTGAGGCTGCAAACCTTTGGAGACAGACGCAGGCTCGGCAGCCTCCAAAAGACACATTAACCTGCTTGGTTTTCTTCTGCTTCTCTGAGGGAAGCTGACCTTGTCTGGACAACAACAGGTGCCCACCTCTCTACCAGTCCTCAGCAGGGTGGAGAAGGGGGGAAAATAAGATGGAAAGAAGTCATGTCAAGGTAAAGGCAGTTTGATTAAATAAAAACAAATGCCCCCTTCAGCAGCAAAGAAAAAGAAAATATTTATTCTTTACTTTCCATTAGCAGGAAGTAGGGGTTAAGTGCATGTAGAGAGTGCTCTGGAAGACAAATATCCTAGCAAATGCTCCCCTTCTCCTTTCTCTAAGCTTTTATTGCTGAGCAGACATCAAATAGTATGGAATATCCATTTGATCAGTTTGGGTCAGCTGTCCTGGCTGTGATCCCTCCCATAATCCTGCCCATCCCCAGCCTGCTGCTCAGGGGGAAATGTTGGAGAGACTGCCTTGGTGCTCCACATAACCACCAAACCAGTGTGTTACCAGCACCTTCCCAGTTACCAATACACAGCCCAGCACTGTGAGGGCTGCTGTGGGGAAAATGAACTCCATCTCAGCCAAATTCCACACACTCTTACTGGTTTCAGGTGGGGTGCACTCCCTCTGCATGATTCCTAGCACAAATCCTGCTGAATGCTGCTGTGTGCCATAAAGTGATGTGTAAAGTCATGATAACATGGTGGCATGTGGAGAGAAGGTTGGCACTCAGCTCATGTGAGCTAGGAGAGATCAGTACTACCCCTGGATTAGCCACAATGAGGTAATTGGCTGCAGGACATCTCAGGGTGTGAATTACAGGCTGCAAGGACAGCACATTGGTAGTAGCAGAGTGTGATCCCCAAGTGCTGCAGGACTGGGGCCCTCTGTGGTCCACGTGTGTGGTGAATGTTTCCTGCACGCTTGTTCCAGGTGAGACATCCCAGCATAAGGAGACAAATGAGCTTGGAGGAAGAAGAGTTGCAGCCCAGGGCTCCATCCCAGAGCAGATATCCCTGCAGCAGCTGATTCTAGCCCAGCTCTGCACAATGATCTCTGGCTTTCCTGCTTGTGTAAGCCTGGCATGAGCAAAGACTGATGAATCTCTGCACCGCTTGTATTTGCATGTTCTGGATGAGGACTGGGCAAATCCCCCCAGTCATTGACTTCTACACACAGCTCTGGGCTCTCTGCATCTCCCTGGGCAGCTCTGCCCCTCTCCTGTTCAATAAACAGCCTTGTCTTCCTTTATTCACTCCTTTCTCTGGTGTTCTTGACTATCTAACCGAGGCATAATTGCTCATCTATTTAATCCCTAGCTAAGGCCATTGCTGCTGTATCCTTTAGAGAGGGAGATCATTTTCTCACTGCTTTTCCCCTTTCCCCAGGCCTCCCTCCAGAAGGATTTCCCTTTGACCTCAGCTAATGAAATGATCCAGATCAGTGACTGGGGAAAGCACCCTCAGGACAAAGTTCAAGCCTTTTTCTTCTCAACAGGCTCTCTGTGACAGTTCCTATTCAGCATGAGGAAGGTATTTATTATTAATTTCCCATGTCTATCAGAGATGGATGTTCTTGGGGCTCATAGATATTTTCCACTTGGGAGCAAACTGGACATCTCCGTGGGTTAAACACAAAGATGAGGAGGAGGTTGGCAAGAGAGGACTTATTACTCCTGTGTGCAATTCAGCAATTAGAACTGGATTGTTCTTTCCTGTTCTCCCCTTATGCCTTGGTATGGTCATTGCTAGCAATTTGTGTCACGGCATCCTGGGCTCCCAGGTTCCACAAATCCAGCCATTACCGCCTCCAGAAATAAATCCCATCAAATCACCAGCTAATAAACTGCATTTCAGATATGTTACATGAGCATTGATTGCAAATCTGAAGACATTTCCATTTTGCCTGAGGCCAAGTTTTTTAATTTTAAAAAAAAAGAGTCCCGTCAGGCTCTGTGCAAAGGCTCTTTAGATATTCAACCAGCACAGTTTATTTAAAAATTCAATAAGGCAATTTTCATGGCAGCAAGGAAATAGAAACAGTGCTGGCGTCTGCACACCCAGTGAAGAGGAAGAGGCAGCCAGAATTTCATCTCCCAGATCCACTCAAGCCAGACTTTGCTGCTGCCTCATTCTAACAGCCAAAAACTAAGGTACACTTCCTGCTTGACAATTAAATTTTCTCCAACAGCAGAACAAGGGTTAGGGAGTGATGAGCAGGGTGCATGTCAAAAGTGGTTGTTCTCTGCTTTCTGTGAACTGTAAGGGCTTCTTGGGAAGCAGAGACACAACTGAATTGTTGCTTGTAGAACAGAGGTGAAAAAACATCCCTGTCTGCTCTAGACCACATAGAAAGGCATTTCCTGCTGCCTTGTGGCCCTTGCTGTGTGCCAATTTGTCCTCAGCCAGGCATAGATAACCATACCATCCCCTTCCCTTGGCATGGCATCAGGACACAAGTAAGTCCTGACTTGGAAGGTTGGGAAGGTTCCCATCTCATTGAGAAAAGAAGCAGCCAGAAATTATCAATGCTTAGAGGAGAATGGAGACCTCTGTCAGCCATCCATTCCCTGGAAACCTCAGCCCCAAAACTCACCCCATGAGCAGAGGCACCTCTGTGACTTCCTGCACCTTCAACATTCAGGTCCCAGCTTCCTGGCAGAGGAGCTAAAGGACATTCTGAACCTGCTGCTGAGGAGATCATTAAGGCAAACACATGAACCTTTCCAGTCAGAAGGATGAGGTGGAGTTTTAATTAAGGTAATTATACTCAGCTGGATAGGCTATTTGCAGAGGCATTTAAAGCCTCTAGGAGGGTTTAAAGATAGTAATACTCATAGAGTACAGGAAACCTACTGCCTGAGTGGACCACTGGACTGGGGCTGCTAGCACTGCTGGTGTCCTGCTTGAGAAACCTGAGGCTGCATTGAAGAGTCAGGTGATGCTTTGCCAGTGGCAAAGTCAAGGAGGTCCATTCTAGAGAGGACATGGCTCTCTCAGGTCAGGGGAGGGAGTTTTCAGAGCATCAGCACCTTTTTCCTCTCAAAAGAGGACAAAAACTTTTAACAGCAGAAATGTGAGGATAGTAATTTGTGGGGAGTGGCCAGTATCTTTGTCAGGTCAGTTGGCATTTTGTGTTTGAAATTGAGTGGTTTGGGTTAGGTTTTTTTCCCCCTTAAACTCATAGTGCAGTGATTTACAATTTCTATATGAAAAGTCATTACAACTTGAAATTGGGAACTTGGCACTTTGACAGTGTCACACTTCTGACAATTCAAAACTTGTGAATTGTAGAAGAAGGGTCAGAGCTGACCCTGGCCTGCAAGAAGATGGGATTTTGACAAGACAGTTCTTTCTTGTACAAGCTTCTATGGGAATGTTCCAAACAGCCCTGATTGTGTCCACTTTGTTCTCTTTTTCACTCTTTCTGACTAAAAGTCACACCTATCACCCCTAGCTAGAAGCCTGTGCTGCCCTTCCTTTGTAGCAGCTTTGGGGAGCACTGGTGGTCCCCAATGCTCCTTCATCTCATTGTTTCCTCCTCCTCAGTGAGACAGAGTGGATCAATGTGACTTCCATTTCACTCCTTCCCATTTGGTGCTGCCTCTCATTTTGTTCTTCTTTTAATACCATCTTTATTGCCAGGCTGTTCTAATGCTGCTGTTTATTTATGGCTATTACTGAGATGATGCTTTAATTGTTGGATCAGCACCTCCAGTCCATCAGGCAAAGGAGCAGCTCTTTATAAACGGTTTTTCTTTAGCTCTGCCACATGCAGACACCACACACACACAATTAGGAACAACAATGGTGCTGTTCCAAATGAACCCTCGTGCAGCTCTTTGTGATTTTAGCCCGTTTCAGAAAGGACAGCCTTTGAGTCTGTTTACTATTCTTTCTGCACCGAGCATTTTGCTTTGTAGATCTAGAAAAAGGAAATTCAATTAGAGGAGTATTCAGGATGGTTTTTATATATATTTTCTACCAATTAGCATTTTATTAAGGCAGTTAAATTGCATTTGCCAGAGACAGACACAACCCATTGCAGAGCATTATTTTAAGATCCCATTTCTTTTTTTTTTTTTTTTTTCCATCTTGCAGGCTGAAAATGAAATCAAGGAATGATTGATTAATTATTAATTCATTACTGGTGATTGGGTTGAAGCTGGTCAGAAGGGGAAAGTACTAAGACAGTTTTGATTTATGTCTTCAGACAATTTTGCAGGAGTTACTTGTGGTGGACAGATGTCCTAAGGCCAAGTGGAGATCCTGGGGTGCACTGGATGCTTTGTACCATCTGTTTTTGAGGACTTTAAAATCATCCAGCTCTACCCCCCTGCCATGGGCAAAGAGAAACCTTTCCCTAACAGCCTAGGCTAGTGGGAGATGTCCCTTCCAACCCAGTCCACTCTATGATTCTCTTATTTCCTCATCCTGACCTCCTTGCAGGATGGAGGAGGTTGATAGGGAATTGTGATGCCTTATCAGTATCACTCCAAAAATCTTTTGGGCAGGAGCCATCGAACTCCTTGGTTAATCCCCTCCTCATCGTGGTGCAGCTGATCGGGGGATGAGCTGCTCCTCCTGGGGGCAGGTGACAGAGGGCACAAGCCCATGTGTGGCACAAGGCTGCTGGCTCTCCCCAGCTGTCCAGGCTGCACCTTTGCCTGGCTCTGGAAGGTTAAGCTCAGCTTTGCCTTTCATTCCTGCCTGCTCTGAAGGCTCCTCTCCATCACTCCTCCTGTTTGCAGTGTCTCTTCATTGCTCTCAAGGTCACCATTGATCAGATTGTGAGCACTTTACATCTGTAGCCTTGGACGGGCAGAGAGAGGAATTGATTGCAGTCAATTCAGCTGCAGATTGAGCTGTATTGACTTGTCCCCTATTCATGCAGAAGAGGAGCTTTGCTACCTTTTAATTACCACGACCAACCCTGCCCTGCATCAATGGGGTGGCTGGGGGTGTGAATGGAAGTGTGTGGGTTATATAGGCTTGAGAAAGTCTTTGTGGGGGGAATGTAGGGATTTTTGTTCTGTCAGGACCACAGGAGGACTAGTGCTGAGGGAATCCCAGAGACAGAAAGTCATCTTTCCTCTGTCCACAGAGGCTCTTCCTGGAGGAGTCTGTCACTAGAAGTGATTTATATTCCACAGTGGAGCCAACCATTTCCAAGAGAGGAGCACTGCTGAGGAACAGCAGCCACAGGTGAGGTGAGGGTGCTGGTCCTTTGAACAAGACACCTTGGCCAGGCAGGCAGATGCTCAGCTGGTAGAGGCCACACTGGGAGAAACACTTCACCTTCCCTGTCCATGAGCCCAAAGAGGAGGAACATGCTGATACAAGCTCCCATTGACCTCTGGATGAGCCCCTCTCCTCTTTAGCAAAGTCCTTTGCCCAAATCCCGAGTCCTCTTGCAGAGGAGGAAGAGCTGGTTTTGTGATCCTTGCTCATATCTAGGGATCAGAGGAGACTGGGATGTGTTCAACTGGCCCTTGTGGAAAACAAGCTGTCCATGACTGATTTCCATGGAGCAGCCCAGGCTCCCCAGCCTGGATTCTGCTGCTGGCTCTGCCTTTGGGCTCCAGGCTCTGCCTGCACCAGCACAGTAATTCCCTGCTATCACAGAAAGTACAGTTGGCATTTCTGAAAGGTGTGGGATTGGGATCTTTAGAAGACTGAAATCCTCTGTTCATCTGCTGAATTGATGCCAGTAGTACCAGCACTGAGTGAGGGAAGAGAAGTGATTCCAGCAGGGCTGGTGAATAACAGCTTTCTTAGCAAATTGGAAAGTAAAAAAAAAAAAAAAATGCAACCAGAACAACAAAATGACTTCCATTTAGGGTCAGGGAAAGTATTGCACTTATTTTTTTACCATTGAAACTATTTTGAGTAAGACAACAACATTAAAGGAAATGTCAAAACAGAGTAATTTTCAAACAGCTAAAATCAACATTTTAAAGACAAGTGGGAAAAAAGGGGTTTTTAAAATTTATTTTTACCTCTTTTCCACTGTTTCTACAAAGAGATCAGAAATTCTCTGCAGTGTGATATGACCAAATACTTCATTTACCCTCCTCCCTGGGACTGATGTCCAGCACATTTCTCCCATCTCCAGGATTAAAGCCCAGACATGGCTCTTTTTGTAAGGATGCTGACCCCAGGCTGGGTTTGTGCAATTCCTAGCCAGTCATGGGAAACTGAACTAAGACAAGCAATTAATTTTTACATGAACTATGAAAACACCATCAGCTGGTGACAAACACAGGCCACAGCTTCCCTCAGAACCTGAACTAATGATCTGTAGGGCCCTTTCCTAGACCTCACCATGAAATGGGGTTTAATTTTTTAACTGAGTGAGTAGGGAATGGTGTATGCATCCTGACTTTGTAGGCTCAGATAAAATAAGGAAAGGACGTTCTCCTTTTTACCTTTATGAATAATCCTTCAATTTAACCTTGCAGCAGGCAAAGGTACTTGGAAGAGATATTGAATGTGTATGGGCATGGCTATGGTTTTTGTCCCTGCTTTCCAGATGGGATTTGTATGGAAGCCATCCCTTGTCTTAAAAAAAATCCCAAATCCTCTGGACAAAATATAAATGGGCTCAGTTTTCCAGCTTCCATGCTGCAGAGATGGGGTTGTCATTGTTTGCAGAACAAGGCTATCTCTTCACTATTGCAATCCAAATTTCAAGCTAACACAGACAGTAGCTTTCAATCATAAAGCCCTTCCTCTCTTCTTTGCAGCATCCCAAAGGGGAGAAGTGAATTCCAGCAGTTTACAACTCCCAGGGAGAGAATGTGCTATGCTAATCTCCCCCAGTTTCTCGATGTTAAAATAAATTCTTCTCATGCTAGTAAGACTCCCCTGAGGCCTCGGCAGAACAGGTGCTCACTTGACCCAAGTGTCACCTGCACCTCATATATCACAGCAGCCCCAGGGGAGGCAAATGCAGCCAAGGCTCCCTCCCCACACCCGCCCAGGGGAGGCCTGGCTCAGCACAACCACAGATGGAGCCCTGGGTGTATGCTGGGAACTGCAGGGAATGCTCCTCTCCAGAGAGATGGATTTGCTTATTGTGCCGCTTGGCCAGCGTGTGCTGCCTGCTTTCAGTGATGGATGGCTCCTTGGGATGCTCCAAGGGATTGCACAAGGCTCCTGTTTGTCCAGTGTGATGTGTGAGATGAGGCATCTATACCAAATGTCCTCCTACCAGGTGGCTGTACACTGATTTTTGGAGAAGACCTCTGTATTCTCATGGCATTAGGCTGCTTAACTAATGCTGCTGGTCTTGGCCGTGGAGATGAGCAGCTTCCTCTGGCTTTGGTGAATCAGTGGTTTTTTGTGCAGCTGTCTCAGAGTGGAAGGAAGTCAAAAATTGAACACTTCTATCCCTGGAAGTGTTCAAGGCCAGGCTGGACAGGGCTTGGAGTCACCTGGGATAGTGGAATGTCCCTGCCCTTGGTAGGGGGTGGAATGAGATGAGCTTTAAGATCCCTTCCAAACCAAACTATTCTGATTCTAGGTTTGAAAAGTTTTCTTCAGGGAGTGTGTTCCTTCCTGCAGGTACTCCGTCTGTCTTGTCCCACAGGAGCTGTAAGGTGTGAAGTGTCACTGGAAGTAGCTGGAATGATGATGCATCCAGACAAAAACAACTCAGTGAGGGAAAGCCAGGCCCAAGATGTTATTCTGGAGGTGCTAGGAGAATATTATCATGAAAACTTTGGGGAACATCCTCTGTCCACGTGGTTCTGGCTGCCCATCTCTGGTTACTGGAGCTAGGTTTAAAGAACAATAAATCCTCTCTCTTCCACAGAAGTTCTTGGTGACAGAGATGCCATAAAAAGAAGTTAGGGGAGGTTGCCTCAGTATTAATCAAAAGAGGAGGGTAGAAGTGAGAGATGTAATTTTATCTGAATAATATCAAGCCCTACATTGCATCATTCCTACAGTTTCCCCAAAGTCACCCAGCCAGGCTGTGCAGTGATGGCTGAAAACTTCGTTGACATTCTGAACTTGCTCACTGTGACCCAAACTCCAGCACCACACATCCTTAGGCTCTCATTTTTTTTGTCCATACCTAATTATGTGTGCTATTTATTTGACAGGTTATTAATTATTTTGCTAATTATTTGGACTCTGCATGTGACTGGTCATTCTGAATGATGTACAACATGGGTTGATTTCACACTTCATGCCATGTTTATCCCAAAGTCAAAAAGGGGTTATGTTTTTATTCATAACCAGGCAACGGTTGTTCAACACAAGAATCCTGGGAACTTCAGATGGAATTTCTAAGGAGCCAGCTCTCATTGTGTTCCCTCCCAGGCTGTGTAAGGCTGAATGGTCCTGTTTTGCTGAATGCAATGTTGCATGAAAACTGATATAAACTTTTTATGAGCCCCTAATTGCAAGTGTTTGTGAGCCATCATCTAATATGGAAACAGGTTCAAGGGGACCTTATGGTTTTAGTGTCCAATTCTGCCTGGTATTGATCAGCTCGTGAACATTCCCGAGCATCTGTTGGGATGGCAGTCTGGATTGTGATCCTGATGGATTTGCACAGCAAAGATGCTTCAGAAAATTAAAATCTATTCATGGAATACTCTGGCAGCAGGAAAAAGAGTTTATATATGGCTTATAAATTCTTCACCAAGCTCTGAGAATAACTGAGTGCTTGCAGGAAAAAGGATTGGGGATGCTCACATGGAACACGAGTGAAGAGGAATCGCTGCATTTATTTGAGATGAAATGGTGAACATAATAAGCAGATAAGAAACACATTGATGCTTTCAAAAGGCTTCAGGATGGTTTTTCTGAGTGGCTGTTGGCAATTTACTTCTTGCCTCACTTCCCATGTCTTGGCTAATATGGATACTCAATTCAAGGGTGGATGTCCAGTGGGATGGGTGGGAAAAAGAGGAGGGACAGAAAAGGGAAGTAGCTTTGGATCTATTCCATGCCATAGTGCACACTGAGGCTCTGGAGAAGGGAGGACAGCCAGCTCCAGAGCATGGGTTGAAAAGGTATGGGAAATTCTTATTTCACTCCCATTTCTAAGGCACAGGAAAAACAACCTCCTCTGTTGTGGAGCTAAAAATTTGTGTGTTTTTTTTTTTCCTTGGAGCAGTCTTACAAACTTTTCCTGAGGGCCACCTGTCAGGCAAGGCCTTCTCTCTGCAGCTGCCCAGGAGCCACTGGAGGCAGGCTCAGTATTGATATTATTTATTTCTCCTGTTGCTGTAACCAATTAAACAAAAGCTTACTCAGTCCATAAAGAGCAACAGCCTGGGGAGAGTGGGAGGGAGAGCCATTCCAAAGAGGCATTTTATCTCTGCCACACACTCCTGGGCAGGGGATTGAAGGTCAGTGCATACACATCATCCTGGGCTGATTGCAGTGCTGACAGCCTCTCACTTGGTTTTATGAAATTATCAATTGATCTGTGAATCTAATCAAGGCTTGGAAAATACGGCGGGTGGAGGAGCCAGTTGGGCTGGATTGTTCTCCTACCTCTGGTTCTGTGGGAGGGGGCACTGCAGGAACCCTGGGACAGGCATTAATGCCCAACCTTTGCCTTGTTTACAGGTCACCCTGGCCTTTTGTGGTGCTTTTTTGCTCATTCACTACTGAAATGACATAAAATTGTGACCATATGCACGTGATGAAGACACTCACTGGGGTTTGGTTCTGGCTGAAAGCTTTGCACGTCACAGAAGAAGTGTTGGGCAACATTTTGAAGTAATAAAAGATCACTGGATATTGGTAATTCCTATCTCCAAGAAAACAGTGTTTGCTGGAGCCTGACAAAGGAGTCAGAGAGGACGATGGAACATCAGCAAGGAAAAATCTAAAAATTTGTATTACTTGAAAAGGGACGAAGAGTCCAAGGTTTATCACAAGTCAACCTGACAAAATAGGGAAAGAAGGTTCTCATCAGTGATGTGCACTGATATAATTTTAAGTGAGTTATTATAAATCTGATAACATCAATTGCTTTCAGAAAAAGACCTGTATCCAGGTGCCATATTATAATTTGGATAGTTCATCTTCCAGCTACCTACTTTAGGAATCAAGTTTGCATGGCAGGAGAAAAAATAGAAAATATTTTTTGTGACCATTCCAAAGGATCTGAAAAGTCAAAATATCCTTTTCTGTTTAAGTTAATTTTGCATTTTACGTAAAATACCTTGCACAGAATCTAGAGACAAAACATTTTTTTAAATTTTTTAATGCTTTAACTTAGCAGAACTGAGCAACATTTGTGGTATGAATTCATGGATTTTTCTCCTGGAGCTTTTCCTTCTCAAGGCTGGACAGACCTGCTGTATTACCATCCTCTTTTTTTAGCAGGATATAGTATTTTCCAGCCATCCATACTATTTTCTCCATACTATTTTCAAATCTAAATGCACAGAATTTTCCTTTTACCTCCTTTGCTCTACCACTGAACATGCAGCAGTCAGAAGTTGGAATCAGAATTAACCAGCCATTAATTAAAAGAATAATGGCAAGGATGTTATTTCTACACTTTGTAAACATTCCTGCATGCCTCAGCCCTCCAAAGCAGGACCCAGTACTCCAGGTGGGGAGATATTGATATTTTTTCGTGCTCTGAATAACCTCCAGAAGGCAGAAAGAACATGCATTAAAGCCTTGGGAACATTCTCCATGTTTCATGTAGCAACCAATGGAATTACTCCAGTGAAACATCAGGAGAAAATTGCAATTAACTGCAATAGAACAGAAATTCAGAATTCTTGCAAAGATCAGGGCTCTGTTGTACCAGAGGATGTTCAGATACATAAGTAGAGACATATCTGGTCTGAGGAATTTCATGTCTGGAAGGCAAGAAGGGCTTTTGGAATCTAGAATGTCCTAAAATGAAGAGTCTGTTCCTAAAAGTAACACAGTAACAATAATGACTGAAGAGTACAAGATTTTACAGCAAATAACAAAGGAATTTGGAGCAGTGGAGTGTGCTGTTCTCTCATTTTTGCTAAATAAGACTTATGTGTTTTTTCTGCGGGTGTAAGGAGCTACAAATGGACTATATATATGTATATTTTCTGATTGAAGGAAGCAAGAAAACAGCTGTATTGTTAAAATCCCACCTCTTCATTTTCAGGATCATGGATCTATTCAGAAGGCACCAGAGAGATGGGAGAGATTATCCTTGATCTAGTTTGAGGTGGCTCCAGCACAAGTATTTCCTTTCCATGCTCTTTTAAAAATGCTTTACTGTTTAATAAAACAAAGTCAAACTGCAAGGGAACAAAATGATTTTCATAAACATTGCTGTGGGCAAAGGGGCCCTTTGGATAATAGAACTTTTATCTCTGTTTTTGAATCTTCAGGCTGCCCTAAATGCACGCAATAACAGTAAGTCATTCCCAACATGCACATTCTCCCAGAATTACTGTATTAAACAACTGTGTTAAACAGGTGGGGAGGGAAGGTATATCTTGTTTTATTATCCCTGCACAGAAAAGCTGATTAGGAGGAGCTGGCCTTGCTGCCAGGGATAGATAAGATCTGAGCCTGTGGAGGTCAGCTCGGACACTCATCATTTACACTCCAAGGCACTGTCCTGTGCTCTCACAAAACTGCAGGTGCAGAGATAGGAATAAATGGGGACTTTTGGGGAGCCGTGGTGGGGGAAAGGGNCTTATTTCTGGTGATATGAAATCAGGGGGTTTGAGGTACTATGGACTGAAAGCTTCCATTAGAAAAAGGTTGATCCAAGGGTTAGGAAACAGGGATGATATTTTGGAAGCAGCAGTTAAATTTGCTGTCTGAACACATCTTTTCTATGTTACTTTACAGATAAGTGCCCTCAGTCTGTCAGGTTCCCATCTATAAAAATGATAAGAATATTTCCACCTTATCCTAAATATGTTAGGAAGTAAATCTAGAAGATTGAGGCTTTCTGTCTATGTGAGCACATATATCCACCTGCAGTTCCTCCTCCCTTTCCACAGACATTACTTCATTCTTACAGCAGATTCCCTGATTGCAAGAGGCAAAAGTGTTGGCTTTTCCCTGAACCTCCTTTTCTCTTCACTGTGCAAAATAACATTCTAAAGATGACAAAAATTTCTGCCACCAGACATCACTTTCATGGTGCTGTCTCTGGCTGAGGCACTGCCTGGGTGAATCTGACTGAATAAGATCAAAAGAGGAGTTTGTCTGTCCACATTGTGTGGATCAAGTGATGCACAGTGTAACAATGTGGGTCACACCCCCTTTGTATTTAATAAATTATGGTTATATATAATAATAATATATTGTATTATACTTTTAATAATAATTTGATTAAAATTTGAGCATTATCTGTGTAGTATGAATTATCAATAATAATTATTACTTGAGTCAGAAGAACAGTAATACATTTTGGCCTAAACCTAGGTACTTTCTTCTTCTATTCTACAACAACCTGATATTTCTTTCTACATGGAGAACACAGAGGTGTGATTGCAGAACTGGGCTAGGAAAGCTAAAATCTATTCCAATGATCCATGGGGCAGTTCTGATTAATGCTCTGACAGGTCTTGCTTGAGTTTCCCTACCTGCTGAAGTCAGATGGAAACCACGTCTCATTAGAGTGCAGCTAAATTTATGCTTAATTGCTTCCAGAGCAGGGGTGTTTGGAGGTGCACAAAGAAAAGTGTGCATCTCTGCACATTCAGAGAGCCTTGAAGAGGCTGTAATAGGATACTTTGCCCACTCAGAGGATTTGAAACCATCTCACCTTCAGCATCAGGGTCAGAACAGCCCCATGTCCTACGTGGAGCTCTTGTACAAGGCCAGGGGACACCTCACCCTGTCACCCAAGGGACCCTCAGGGTGCTGTGGAGATAAAAGCAGGCTCAGGCCATGTTTGGAGTCACCTTGTACACAATTAACCCCTTATCATTCCGTTGGTGAATGCACCAGTTAGGAAGTTTGTGATTAGAAACCCACTTGAAATCAATCACTTTTCTTTCAGCAAGCAGGATTTGAGTGCAGGAGTTTGTGAGACTGCTGGGGCCTCTCTGGATGAAAGGCACAGCACTGAAATGCAATACAAAAAAACTTCCTTCTTTCACACATTCCTATTTACAGGAATATACGTGCCTCCACCTACTTCAGCACATTGAAAGGAATCTGCTACAAGAATAAAGCTTATCAAAGCCTAAACACATCACAATCAGCCTTCTGTGTAGATGCAAAACCTTAGTGAGCAGCAGCAGCACAAATTAAAACCAACAGAGGAAGACAGAGACTCATTAAAATGACTTACAACAAATCAGTTATCAGGCATTTAAAGAATAAACTTGTTAAAATAAACCTGTTAAAGAAATCCTCAGTAAAGCTAATTAGGTCGGTGTTGCAGTGGCACAATGGCTCCCTTCTTCCACAGAAGACTTAATGGCAGCATAAGCCTGTTAAAGGCACACACTAAATATACAATAAGCCAGCTATTTATAGGATATCTCAGTCAGTTCATCCTCTAAACCTGACCTATCTGCAGATTGCCCCTGGTGAGAAAGCTTTCCTGGGCTCCAAATGCCTATTGAAAACCCAGGACCATGTGGCTTGTTGTTTGTGAAAGAGACATCCATGGATGTGCCTCTTTTCCCAAACAAAGGGCCTGGTGATGGCTGTGGAAGAGCAACATGATTGAGGGGTTTTTGTTTTCCTTTCTCTCCGTGTTGTACTCAAGGCACATATTAACCAACAGAACCTATTCTCAGAGCTTTAATGACAATATTGATCGAGTATTGGTGAAGCAGCAAGGAAAGAAAGAGAATAAAAATAATTACTTTGCCCCTATAGAGTGGTTTTTGTCAACATGTGTAGAGATGGATGATTTAGAGATTAAAGACATTTAACTGAGGTCTGGCACTGTGTTTTTTCCATGTTGTGCCTCTGGTTTTGTGTAAAACAGGTTCTTTCTACACGTCTCTCGTGAACAAGAGGGTCAGTACTGCTTCCTTTTAACTTCCCCTGGTGCCACTGTCCTCGGTTACAGTGTAAGATGTAACCAAAAGCATGTGTTCTATTATCATCTTCACAAGCTGTTATAGCAGGTGGGACAATGTTCGTTATCTCTACCATGACTCATCCTTGATAACTCCCTCCAGGAGCTCTCTCTGTTTAATGACAATCAAGGACCCACCACATGACTCATGGAATTGCATCACCCCATTGTGAGATGCTCCACCCAGGGGAGGAGCCAACCATTCCCACCTGGATATAATCCAGGGTTTGGAACAGCACGAGCAGTCTTTAGGTAAAGACTCCCAGAGGACGAGAGCTACAGCCCTGGACCTTCAGGTGAGGCCCAGTGTCTTTTTCTACACCATCACTGCCTCAACAAGGCTACTTCAATCTGACTGCTGCCACCACCCTAACAGGGTGTCAGGTTGTATCCTGACTCTCTCAGTGTTATTGTGCTATTGCACTTTAATTTGCCTATTAAGTTATAATTCTCCCTTGTGATCTCCCACTGGTTTGTTTTCAAACCAGTATAGCCATACTGAGGTTTGTGAGGCAAACCTTGGAACTTCCCTCAGGATGATCTACAGAGCCCAAAGAGGCTTTGGTAGAGGGTGTTAAAATTCCCACCATGGTTTAATCCTGCTGGTGTGGACAACTGCAATCCATGGTGCTCTCAGTTGTAACATTGCCCATAAATACCTCAACATAGGGCTGCATTCGTGCTTTTATGTTGTCTAGACAAAAAACTGTGTGGGCAAATGCAGTTAGCTCAGTCTGGCTTCCAGGTGGAAGTTCCACAAACACAAATAATCCTGACAAGAGTATTATATCTGTATTTTATCACTTGTATTACACAGATGCAAAGAGAAGTGAAGAGGAATAAAGTGATTTGCTTGAGAATATGTAGCTGTCAGCAGCAGCAGAGCTAAAAATAGATCCCAGGTGTCCAAATTGGTCCTGCACATTTTATACAATAGATCACTCCCTCCAGAGGTGAGCTGGGTGATTTTCCTCAGGAAACATGGGAAGAGTTAAATGCTGACTGGCTGGGAGGGAATTGGCCTATAACTAACAGGGAAAGAAATGTTTATTCCTGGAGAAGGTGTCACAGGCATAAGGAAAGCTTGAAAACAAGAACTGAACACGACAAAAAGAAACACTTGACAGCCACAGCCCTTTCAGTTGCCTTGAGTGTCTGTGTGCAGAATTCATTGCTGGCATCCAAAAAAATAGTGTCAGCTCCAGAGACTGAACTCAGGGTATGAATCTACTGTAAAAGCACTGGGACACTGGGGATGACAATGCTCTAGAGGGGACATCTGGGCTGGTTCAGAGCTGCCATGGGCAAATGGATACCCAGAGGAGAAAACAGAGGACATAAGAACCTCTAGGGTTACCCAGACTGAACTTCTAATGTTTGACCCACAGAGAATGAAGTGATTGGTATGGAAATGTGAAACCTGATGGTAGCAGGGCACGTCTGGGCAGCAGGAAGTGAAGAAGGATGGAGGCAAAGTTCCTGCTTAGGGATATCCCCATTTCCATGGAAAGGCAGCAGCTGAGTTCAGGACTGCTCAGGGAGAGGTGCACACACAGAGTACGTAGCAGTCTTTACTTTGGGAAGCATCCAAATGAAATAAACAAACTGTAGTTTTTATACTCACTCTTTAACGTGCTGCTTGGGAAACAGTGCCATAAAAACTGCATCTAAACAGCTTTATTTCACACAAAGATCTTGGTCCTACTCACCTGGATAGAGTACACACACCACGGCTCCTTCTTGGTTTACCTGACCATGTTTCTGTAAATAGATTCCTGAATATTTTGATTTGTCCTTTCCTGCTCTGACCACTAATCAGAATAGCCCAGGAGGCTGTGTTTATGCAGAGTTTTTGTGAAGCCCTTTCAACATAATTCCTGACAATTGATGGCATCACTTTGTCTTAATGAGATAAAAAGTCCCTTTTGTAGGTGAGAAATAATATTGCTCAAGGCATGTGGTTACTGTGAGGAGCTCCACTTCTCAGGGTGCTGGAATGCACCAGCCATCAACCTGGTGACTCACTGCTTACCTGAGGCAAAATGCAGTTATCTCAGAGTAACAGCACACTCTAAAACATGGTATTCCTCACTGATTCAGATTTTCTCCCAAATAAATAATAATACCTGGTGGTGAAAAAATAAAAGTAACTTTTTCCCCCTATATTCAATACTTGCCAAGTATATTGGTCCAAATATAATGGTGATGGTCCATTCTGACCTGGACTTCTGTTGTTGAAAAAAATGCATTTAGGTTGCATGACTCTGTTGGAACAAGCTGGATTCCCTGTCATTCCCTGTCCTGGAGATTTGGACCCTTAGGCTCCAGAAATCAGAGTTTCCCCTGTGTTGTGTGGCAGAAAGCCAGGTGGTTTGGCCGTTGTTTATAATCCAGGAAGAAAAAGACGAAGCCACCCCTTCCAGAGGCTGAAAACAATGGCCCAGACAGTTGCAATGGATCAGCACAGACTGAACAGTCATGCAGTGGGATGTGTGTTCGTGGCATGGCTTGGTTTTCTGCTGGGGCTGGTCCCATTATTCCTTCCTAACATCCAGTGTAGGACCTCAGCACAGCCCTGCTGGGTGGGGAAATCAGAACAGAAGCACTGACCCTCCAGCTCTCATAAGAAGTAGCTTGGACTTTGGATGACAGTGGCTCTCCTGCAACTTTTTTAATCAAGCTAAACCCTCTCTTTCTCATACCTGCTCCATGAACATCAGGAGATAGCCACGCCTCTTGTTTTGCCATCTCCTTTGCAATGAATTTTATGGGGGCTCTGTGAGATATGAAACAGTTGCAAGAACATAGATATGTTGGAGTGAGGAATAAGAAAAAAAATCCATTGAACGTTTTAGTCCCTGCTTTTGACTGGACATGGGTTTCATCTGCCAACATTTTTTTTGATTGGTCTGAAGTGCTGAGTGACTGCAGATAGAGGGAGACTGAGGCTTGAAGCCTTCTGTGTGGCTCATGATGGGCTGGGAGTTGCAAGTAGTTCCCTTTTGAAAGTCTAAGTCCAAGTTCAGAAGGAAACTAAAGTGCAGATGATGAGTACTGACGACTTGTGCTTGGTCCCACACAGTAGCAACAATAGTGAATATGAAAGACTGCTAATAAAGAATATGGATTTGTGCCTAAATGGCAAAATCAGCAGGCACAGGTTTGTTTGCTTGCTCTGCCTTGCACCACAGCAAGGCCTAAAGGAAAGTGTTCAAATCCTCTGGCTTCGTCCTTCTTCTAAAATTTAGGAATTCATCTCAGCACTGATTTGGTTCCCTTTAGAGTCAACACAGAGAAAGAGAATTTCAGAAAGCAATTCAAGCCATGTCAAAGACAGTGTCTAAGATAACAGGAAGATTACACCTGTAGAGTTAAAATTACCACTTTCTGTTAACTGCAGAGAATGTTTAGATGAATACCTGAAACAAAATGTCTGGCTTGTTCTAATTCCCCATGAATCCAATGGATCAAGTAATTAATTTGTATCATCTAGTCTTGGCTGGGAGCTGTCATATCAATGACAGTCAGGAAACAGTCTTCAGAGCTGGGAAACGACCAATTCCCACTGCTCTTTCTGCCCACCACATTTTTCGAGATTTGACCTTAGAGTGGTTGCTGCCTTATTTTAAACTTCAATGAAAGACAAATCACTATTATTTCTTTCTCACAAGACATCTGCTGAGAAGCAGACCAGCAAGAAAAAATACTAGAAAAGCTAATTAGAAAGCTGGATCTCAGGAAATTGAAAATCTCATTCCACTACTCCAGAAGCTCATGGTGCTCAGAACAAGTGTCCTGCAAGGTGGTGCCCAGGACAGCTGGAGTTCGATTCTGAAGTTAAGGCATTTCTGCCTTTGTTAGTTTGAAGCTGGAAAGAAATTTATCTAAAATGATTAATCTGGGATATGTTAATTTAGGAACAATGCAAAGGTGGGGAAGTACCTATTTGGAAAGATTAATGAGTTCAGAATTTTTAAGGTATCTAAGAACTGCGCTGAGGAGGATGATTCAGTTTAATGCAGGGGAACTAGATACCAGAAACTCCTAGAAAAAAAACCCCTAAGCATTTCCCAACTGCTTCTTCCCACTCTGTTGAGACCTGTCAGCATTTTGTCTTGGCTGGGGAATCCAGCCTTTCCCCAGCCATTGCTGAAGACCAACTTAAACCTTTAATTCTGCATTTGGGGGTGGTGGAAACAGGATGTGCTTGCTCCTTGCCTCTTGGCCTGACCCTTGAGCCCATTCACAGCTTTCTTGGCATCATCCATTAGAACATCCCTTTGTGTCCCCTGTCCTGCTTGGGGAACACTGAGATGCTCATCCAGGTGTTCAGGGGTACCAACAGCAGATGAGTCTGGCTGGTGCACAGGATATCTCTGCAACCAGCACAAAGCACAGTCTGAGTAAGATCCCTGCTTGCTGTGATATTGTTTGCAGAGGAGAAAGAGGAAATATATTTCACAAGACACTGGGAAAGCACCAGAATATCAATACAATGCTCACAATTTAATCCATTTTTAGCCTGTAATAAACAATGAAGTCTGTGAAACCTTGACAAGAATACATTGTGCATTTTCAAGGAGGACCACACAACAGGATATGTGGGAAAGAAAAGTTCGCCGGTAGCATGTGAAGAACTCAGAGTGGAGTCTGAATATCTTCACCAGCTCAAGGGACTCTGGAGTGAGTTTTGCTGTAGAATCACAAATAGAGATGAAGAATTCACTGTGTGCAGCTGGTACATACAGCTCCTTTTGCAAGAGATAATAATGGCACTTTGTGCTGGCCTGTTTGGGGCAGAGGGAATTTCCCTTATAGCAGCTCATAGGATCCTCTTGTAGGTCTGTAACCAAAAACTGCTGTTCACACACTGGTGATTTTGATAATGGACATCATGCTCAATAATGAAAAGGGAAAAAAGAGGATTTTAGTTAATAATCTTTTGTTTGAGATCCAGGTGGGTATTGATCTACCTGTGAGATGTGAGTAGTTGCCTTCATCTCACTTCTTTTGTTTTCTTTTAGTCATCCTCTACTGCTTCAGTTTTGAAAAAATTTTCTCTTGACCACCAAGTTTTCTTGCTTTTATTTGCCCTTTCCTCTTCCCCCAGGCCCCTGGAGTGTGGGCTGGAGGGCAGTGAGGGGATGACTATGCTGTGTTGAGTTGAACACTGGAGTTAACCCATACCCACAGCACACCAGGAACACACCGTGGAAACCTCTTTGTCCATCATTGTGGCAGCTGTTAAGTGATCAGCTTCTCTGCTTTCTAGGTCTCTCAGCTCTGTGTGTTTTCTTCCTAAATGTCTAATAATGAGTACAAATTACTGTTTCCTCATCCTCGTCACTACCACAATTTTTTGTTTGCCCAGTGCTTGCAAATTGGACACTCTCTCTTTTCATCCTGTGTGTTGTGAATTTCTATTCTCATTCATATCCTCTCCTGATAGACTAATTTCTATTTTCATCATGGGAACAATATTATAGTTTAAAGAAGTCCAAACATTGCTTTTAAGATATCTGTAGAAAGAAGGGTGAAAAAAGTGAGGACTGGATGTGCTAAAATTGTTAAAACTCAAAAAAAAAAATTCCATACTGGAAGAAGAAATAGAAATTCTTGTTCAATGGAGCTTTGCTGATTTGGGGTGAAGATCCAGGCTTTGTTCATTGTAGGGAGAAGGTGAGTTGAAATACCCAAGACTAAAAACAAGAGATTACTGAAAAGAGAAAGCTACTGAAGTGAAATAATTTTGTTTTTAAAAATGGCATCCAGAAGCCTTATCTTTGACACATAAGAACAGACACATAGCTAAATATACTGTAACCTGCTTAGGTTTCCAAAGCAGCAAATTAAACCAGTGGACTATGCAGTGAGTGTCCATTCAGATGAGCAAAGCTCATTGAACACAACAATACTGTAAGAGAACATGTTGAATACTCAATGCACCAAATAATCTGCTTTTGATACAGAGACAGTCACAGCTGTGGGGAAAGATGCAGCAACAGTGGATGTGTGATTTGGGGGAAAACATTCTGGACAGGAAAAAGATAAGCAAAATGATTCTTTTTGCATTGTTTTATGTTTTCCTCTAATTATGTTTTTATTATATTGATAGAAAATCTTATTTCCAGGCAGGACAAACACCCCAGGAGATAGTTGAATTTGACTTTCTGGATGGAGATGTTACTTTGTAGAGTTTTTATCATAGAATTACACAATCATGGAATACCTTGAGTTGGAAGGGACCCACAGGGATCATCCAGTTCAACTCCTGGCCCTGCACAGACACCCCAACAATCCCACCCTGTGCCCAAGAGCAGTGTCCAAGTGCTTCTGGAGCTCTGGCAGCCTTGGGGCTGTGACCATTCCCTGGGGAGCCTGGGCAGTGCCCAGCACCCTCTGGGGGAAGAACCTTTCCCTGATATCCATCTTAACCTTCCCCTGACACAGCTCCAGCCCTTGGGTGATGAAATGTTCCCTAGGTCTGTGAGACCTTTGGGTGCCTGAAGAGCATCATCTCACTGGTTTTCTCTCTCTCCCTCTTCACAGGAATATGAAATATCGTTCTGGGTGGGTGCAAATCCTGCCAGACCAAGTCACAGAAGACATCTCGGGTGTAGTGAGGAAAGACACACAGAACTGTTGCAGTGGTTGAGTTGGCAAATCCCATTTGGCTACACTGCAGTTTCATGGAGCCTTTGCTTTAATTTCAAACAGCCTCATGTAGGACACAAAGGTTCCTCTTCTGTTTCTGGTAAATGCCAAGAGCAACAATGAAAGAACACACTGATGTAACCCCAAGCACCATTTATTTGTATAAACAACGGCTTTGACCTTGTTTATATGTTCTGTATAAGACTAAATTCCTAAATTTTCCCTGCTGTGGAGTTTCCTCTGTGGCCTTGCACCAGGGGAATCTGTGAGAATAATTTCACTCTTTTATTTGAGCCAGTGTGGCAGAATCCAAGGTGGCTTACCAGGAATTGTGCTTCGTGGCTGAACAGTCACTTGGAAAAAGGCACAACTCGGGAGATTTGGGTGTCCTGTAACTGAGATAAACTAAGCTTCCTCCCTGTTGGAGCAGCTTGGAGTTTAACGGAATAGCTTCTTATTCTGCTTAGGAAAGATTTGCTGAAGATTTAGCCTACGACAATGTTCTGTGGCCACAGGGGATGGGTGAGAGAAGGACAGAATGTCCTTGCAGGCCAGAGAAGGGCTCGTCCTTGCAGGAAGGAGGGCGTCTCCCATTGCCCTCCTTTCCCCACACAACCTGCACGAGGTGGCTGAGTTTTTTCCCTCTGTCAGCGCAGCCCAGCCCAAACCAGCCCCGCCCCGCCCAGCCACTGGCTTCTCCTAGGGGTCCCTGTGTGGAAACCTCATCTCGGTGTTGTTACGCTCCGCTCGTACCCTGGGCCGCCTTTGCTGATCTGCTGAGATTTATCTGGGTGCGCCATGCCCTTGCTCGGCCCTATCTCCATTCCTCATGCCAAGCCCTGGCCGTGCCCAGCGGCGGGACTGTCCCCTGGGGGGCACAGGCAGGCGGGGAGCGCAGGAGCCGCCGCTGGCCCCGGGCTAGCTCGGCTCGGGTCCGCTCGCCCGGCCCGGCTCCGCCGCGCTCTCCCGGCGCTGTCCGCGGTGCTGAACCGCGCCCGCCCGGCGGGGATGGCGAGCGGCTCGCCCCCCACCGCAGCTCCCCAAGGAGGGGTGGGATCCCCCCAGCGTGGGTCAGGCTGGGAGCATCCTGCTCTCCCATCAGCTCCCGGCTCGGCCCAACGAGCCGGCCGCTTTCCGAGTCCGGAAGGAGAAAATTGAAGGCGTGGGGGTGTAGGAAAAAAAATATATATATAAAAAATAGATGGAGTCTTCCTGCAATGGCAGACGGCCCCGCTGCAGCCTCCTCCCCAAATACCCTCGTATTCCCCCTCGGCAGACAAGTTTCTACCCCTCCCGCAGCTCCATCCGACGGCCCTTCCTACTCTAACCCTCCCTTCCCACGGCCCAGGCTCCGTCTGGCCGGAGCTTAAGTCCCTCCTTTTTGCCACCGGTCCCTCCCCTTCTCTAATTATGTACAAAACACTTCTTAGAATAAAATGGCCAAGCTGGGGCTCCGCCCTGCTTTCCTCTTCCCCATTCATCCTCTCCAGCCTGCTCCAAGCCCCTCCCCCGGTGGCAAGCCCAGCCTCTCGCTTCCCTCCTGGAGCTCTTTTCATTTTTATTTCTAACCCCCTCCATTCTCCCTGCTGCCTCTGCTCTTTCCCCCGATGGCTACGAACTGAGCAGCAGAAGAGAGGGGGGGGCACAGGAAGGGGGGAAAAAAAGCAAGAAAAAGGAAAAGGAAGAAGGGAAGAAAAGGAATTTTTTTTTAATTTTTTTTTTTTTTTTTTTGCTTCTGCCCTTAATGCCCGCGATTTGGATCAAGGAAGGGGATTTTCTGTCTGAGCATGAAAAGGACTGCTAGAGCCCCAGGATTTTCACGCCTGCAGTATCAGCCCCGCACCCAGTATGCGAGCTGGACAGAAAAGCTCTCCCACAAGTTCCTACCGAGCCGAATAAAACCCACGGGCGACCCGATCTCCGCCAGGGAGGGACATTAGCATCAGGTAAGGCGAGCGCTGCGCTGCGGCTGCGGCGCTGCCCCTGCCCGGGGCCGGCTCCCCCGTCCTGCCGCGCGTTGTGTAACGCGCCCGCGGCCCCTCCGCTCCCCCTGCCTGCACCCCCGCCCTGGGCGGCGCGGAGTGACGGGAGGGGATGGACGGCAAAGTCCCGCGGATCCGTTAGCCGTTCTGCCTGCGTGGTGCTGAGCGAGGGGCCCAGATTCGCGCACTGGGAAGACTGGGAGCGCTGGTTTTTACTGGGGCAAGACGCAGCCCCCCCGGAGGATGCCCGGCGACTGGGGTTCAGCCCCGGCTCGGCTGGGCTGGCGACGAGGCGGGGATGGAGGTGGGGGTGGGAGACAGCCAGGATCCATCTGTATTCCGGAGTATCGATACATCCTGGAGCAGGGGGGGACCGTCCCCAAGGAGATGGTGTCATCTCCACTTAATCCACTGCTCCGCTTTCGCAAGTGACAAGCAAATCGCGGAGGAAAAGGAAAGTCTGTCGCCTCGAATTCCACACTGGGCTGATTGCCTCTACTTGCAGCGGGGATGGGAGACAGCGGCAGAGCCGGGGGAGGGCAGCGATGGCGGGGAGCTGCACCCCACGGTGCTTGAGATGGCTTTTCCCCACTCAGCATTCAGTGCTGCTTGCGAGGCTGGTGTGAAGCATAACTTTGCCTTTTTCCAGTCCTTGGGGAATTGGGGGACGGAGGGCATCTCCATGCCATTGCATCATCCCCGAGGTCCAGCACAGCCTGGGTCTAAAGCCCTAGAGACGATCCAGAGAGAGGAGGGGGTTTATAGGTGTGTGTGTTTTTGCTTTGGAGAGTTTCCCCGTGCTGGTACCTGGGAGTGGGGAAGGGGAGGAGGTGTCACTTCTTGGATGCAGTCTCCTCTTCATGGAGGAACCCAGCAGCAGATTAAATGCTGGCAGAATTCGTGTTTGAATTTAGCTGTGTGATTGACATCTGCACTAGGCAGGACAGAAAGGTTTTTCATGCTTTACTCTGGCTGCTCATCTGGCTGCATAATAATTTCTTAATGGCAGTAAATCTGCTTTCCCAGGAGCTGTAGAGAAGTATTTGGGAGACAGTGAGAGAAGGAGGGAGGGAGTAAAGAGGAGACATGGCTTTGGTGTAAGGAACATAAAAGGTTTTTTTTTTAAAAAAAATCCTTATAAAGGAAAAATATTGATCAGCTCTGCTTGTGAGTAGCAGGCAGACAGCCCCAGACTCTCTCCCTCCCACACACCCCAGACAAGCCACCATGGTCTCCCTGAAGCATGTACACACCAAGCAATCCAGCACATGCTGTGGAACTCACAGCCCACCTCATGCTCAGACCCAGCACCTCGGGCTGGCTCTCCCGTGGATGCAAACACCTCTCCAGGCTCTGTGGCCCCACAGTTCCCACACGCTCAGCCACACGGGTGGGATCCACGCACACTGTAATGTGCAGAAATAGCTGCATTGATATTCTTATTATGTACATCAAACCTTCAGAAGTTCACATGAGCACACACATGCTGTCTTCTTTGCAGGGCTCACAGTAGGTGGTTTGTTCCTCCAGTGTAGTTTTCTGTCTTGTAGTTGGCTCCCGGCATTGAGTTGGGGTTTGTTAGACTCCAAAGCCCTTTTCAACTCAGCAGAAAAGCCTACTACATTTGATGTGTCTACGTTTGTTTTATGGCTCTTTGCAGATTCCCAAGACTCTGGAATGATTTCACTACTGGAAAGGCAGACAAGCAGCAGACAGGGAAGCAGGGAAATGGCTTGGGGGAGCGGTGGCAATTCCATACCCATCATGCCTTCTCTGATCAAGAGCTGGAGTCTGGGAGTATGGAAAGAGCTCTGCTGCAGTTACATAGCTTTTTAATGTGTGTGAGTGTGTATGTGAGCAGAACCACGCACACATTTATGGCTAAAACACATAATGCAAGGCTCCATTTTGGTCTTACCCTGGTTCAGAGCAAAACCCTCCCATCCTCAGGGGGCGTAGTCCCTTTGCAAGCCCCTTTGGTGAGAAATGACAGAGTAGGCACTGGGGAGATGATGTCACTGGTGTCAGAGGTGTTTAACATCCTCCTCTGACCTTCCTCCTCTTCCCCTCTTTCCATGGGGCCTAGTGAGGAGACAAGAGCAGGAGCATAATGAGGCCAACTAAAGTCTGTGTTAAAACTTTGGAGAGGAGGAATATATGGTGAATTGGCTTGTTCTAGGTAAAAGGTGTCCCAAAGGAAATGACACAAAGTGTGTCTCTGTTCCCACCTAACCACCACTGTTTACTACATTGGAAGTATGTGTAAGGTTGCTGCTAAACACTACGTGGGAATGGGTCTGCCAGCAGACAAGAATCATTGTTGTCTGTATGACAGAAATAGTTCAAAGCCAAATCCTCCCATCTTTGCTCAGGCAGGAGCCCCACCACCTTCTCCAGGCGCATTGCTCAGGAGAGCACAGCAGGAACTGACTCCAGAACCAGGGATCCGTGCCCAGCTCCCTGCCCACCTCCTGGAATGGACGTGGATTTCCTTTATCCAGGACTTGGTATTTACAGCTGATGCAGAGATGTTAAGAAAGCAAGAAAAAAATTGATCAGGGGAGGGGGCAGGGGAATGGCTGAAGAACAGAAACGAGAGTGAAGAACTCCCCGAGCACCGCGAGGCACGGCGTCCGGAGGTGGGAAACCAGGGAGGGACCCCCCTGGGAAGGGAACACTCCCCTCGTCCCGCGCAGCTCCGCGCCCGCTGCGCCAGCGCGGCGGGCGGGCGGTGCCGCCGTGCCCCAGGAGGGGGCGCTGTGGCTCCACGGAGCGCCGGGCGCGGAGCAGCGCGGAGCGGGGCTCGTCCCCATCCCCGTCCGCATGCCCGTCCCCATCTCTGCCCGCATCCCCGTCCGCATCCCCGTCCCCATCCCCGTCGGCATCCCCGTCCCCATCCCTGCCCGCATCCCCGTCCCCATCCCTGCCCGCATCCCCGCCCGCAGCCCCGTCCCCATCTCCGTCCGCATCCCCGTCCGCATCCCCGCCCGCACTCCCCGGCAGCACTCCCTGCCCGCGTCCTCTCCCGCATTCCTGCCCTCAGCCCTGCCCGCGTTCCCCGGCAGCATTCCCCGCCCGCATCCCCTGCCCCCATTCCCAGCCGCGGATAACGCGGAGGGGCCGGGGGTGGACGCTCGGTGCCGGCGGGGCTCTGCTCCTGGAGGCCAGGTGCGGCTGGAGGGGTGCGGGCTCGCTACGGAGCCGCGGGGCGAGCGGGAGCCGTACGGGGAGCCGGCCCGGTGCGCGCAGGGATCGTTCACCGGGTGATGAAATGCAGCTACTTCTGGGACAGAGCCCAGCAGCTTGTCCGTGCCAGCAAATACTACAGGGGAAGTGAAAAATCACTTCATGCATTGGAAGTGCAGAGATGAACTTAGTGAGGCAGAATATAAATTACCCGGACCGAGGGAGCTTGTGCCCAGTTGTTTGATTTACACCATCCTGCTTGCAAAAGTATCATGAGATTTTTAACAACCGTAAGGACCTTGGCCCATTTCCTTCCAGGCCACACAGAGCAACTTTTCAGAAAGAAAGAATATCCACACACACACACACACACACACAGACACAGATCTGGCCTCTAAAGACATCACGGACTGGGGTCTGGTCCTGCAGTTCTCCCTCTTCTCTGGAAGATGGCTGCCAGGATGCTGAGGCTGGCTGAGCAGGATGCTGAGTTAGGGGATGGTGCTGAGCTGAGTCAGGGCAAAACATCTCCCCCCAGCAATGTGTGGTACTCCAGTGTGTTCTTGGATGCCAGGGAAGGTTTTCCCCTGCTTGCTGTGCCTCTGCATGGCCACGTCCAGCCGACGTGCTGAGTCTGGAGTATGTCAGGCCAGGGCTGCAGCGGGCTCATGGCTGCAGTTAGTGTGGAAAAGGGAAGTGTTATCTAGCAAAGAGACGTGGGGAAACAAACTGGATGTATCTGCTAGGTGCTTCAGTCTGGAGAGAGGATGGGCAGAGCTGGACCAGACAAATAAGGTGACATTCCCAGGGTTTGGAGTAGGCACAGGACAGCTGTTGCTGTCTTGATGAGCTAAGCTATGCAGTGCCAGGGAAGGAAAAGTCCTGACTAGTGGGAGGGAGGAATGGGAGAAAGAGCAGAAATCAGAAGAGCAGCTGATTTAGACTGAGCTGAAGGCTATTGAAGGACTTAAGTTTATTTCAGGAATGCTGGATCGCATCCCAAGTGGAGGTGGCATCAATTGGGTATATGAACATGTCATTGTGGAAAGATATCAAAAGTCAGGCCCAGGATTCCTCTGAGCCCAGGCTGGGGAGTTTACCACAATGTTTACAGACCCCTGCTTGGGGAGCTGTTTTTCTGCAGCCTTGAGGCAGGACCTGCAAGCAGCTTCACAGGAGAAAGATGCTTATTTATTTTTGCTATTTGTTCTTCTGAAGTCATGTGTTCTACATCCATTTTATTGTTGCCTGCACAGCGCAGCTGGCAGAGCTCAGCTCTGCACAGAGCTGCTGCTATGTCCCTGCAGTGCTGGGTGACAGTGGGACCCATGTTGGCACCATGGGTGGTGGCATGTTTCTGGGTGTTCACATAGCACTCCCCAGTGCTTGAACTCTCACACACACGATTCCTGGCTCTTGTTCCAGAAAAACAGCCAGTTGCACTGCTAATGGATCACCCCTTCCAGTGGCAATAGGAATAACAGTAAGTCATAAAGGAGTGAATAATCTAAACCAGCTTCAGAGGGTGGCCTGCACAGGAGGATGGAGTGAATTCCTTTTGCCAGACACATGCTGTTGTTCACTGTACTGAGGATGGAAATGCTGGACAGAGGTAGAAACTCAGATGCCAGAAGCACCAGTACAGCCTTGAAGCCCTAGAACAATTCTGTGTGTGTGTGTTAGCAGTGGGCACCATTTGGTGGAGTATTTCCATCCCAGAGACATCTTCCCTCCCAGAGAGTCACGAATTACAGTGAAGTCAGCTCAGGGCTGGCACACACCAAGCTTGCAAACGAAGCTATGAGAGGTTCTCACACATAAGAGAAGCTCCAGAAAACCAACAAAACCCCAACAATTTGCTCCAGGGCGTTTGGTTGGATATCAAAAGAGAATATAGGAATAGAGGGAACTCTTGCTCCCATCCCCTCTCCGTACTCCCAATTTCCAGCAGAGTAGCTCTGGATCTTGTAGTCTTTTCATGCCTGGGACCTGTCTCATTGCTATCCTGACAGGAAGCATGTCCTTTACCCTGGTATTTAGAGAAGATACATTCTGAAGCCTTACAACAGGTCTTCTTACAGCCTGGAGTTTTATATCATTTCATGTTACAGCTGGAATATGTTGTACAAAAATATGGAATATGTTGTGAAAAGCTCACAGCCTCGTGCTGTAAATCATCACAACCTGTCGAAGCCAGGGCTGTTAACAGGCTCTGTAGTGAGTGAGGATCTCTTTCTTAGGCTTTGATTTAAAGTGTGATTTAGAACCTGGCCTGTGCTCTGGACTCCACTGTGGCCATCATGGTTTTGGGTGCAGTTTTGGGCAGAAGTCCTGAGTCGGCACAACTGATCCCATTTAGCCATTTCTTTACCCTGCCCTAGCTGGGTGTGTGGCTGTCAGACACATTGCTAACGCTGGAGACCTCTGGGGTAATTTATCCTTGCAGCTGTGGATGCTGACTTGCTAAGCAGGGTGGAAGACAGGGAGGGTGAGCTTTAAAACCATCTCCTCGTGCAGGCAGCACATTCCAGGTGAGGCTGCAGGAACCAGAAAAATAAATAAAAGGAGTTTGTGGAAAATTACAAAGAAACTAAAACTAACCAGTGAAGAATGAACAGAAATGAGCTGTTACTCAGGGAGGAAGCTGGGGATTCAGAGCAGGCAGGAGGAGCAGGTGTGAATCCTTAGCTGGACTTCTGGGATCAGTGGAACAGACACCAGCAGGGCAGGATGTGGGTGCTGGAGCAGCCAGGCTGCTCTTGAGGCAGGTGCAGATGCTGAGTGGGTAAGCAGAGCCCTCAGACATGTGCTGGGGTATGTACATGGCTCTGGGTCCCTCCTGGCTCAGACCACCTCCCTGCCTGAAACAGGAGGGTTGTTCCAGCCACTTCCCACACTGCTCCATTCTGGGTGAGGTTTGCAGTCAAAATCAGAGGTGTGTTTTGAGGCAGCAACAAAAGCTTAGGAGGTACAAGCTGAGACCAAAGAATGCCTAAGAAATACTGAGAAAGTCAAAGAAAAGAACTAAGACAGCACAGTGTTTGTGCTAAAATTGTGAACAGAGTGAAGAAAGCAGCAACAAGGATCCCTGTAACATAGCCTTAAGACCAGCAGCTATTTCTGGAATTGCTTATTGTTATGTTGTCCAAATTTGGAGTTGCTTCTGCAAAACAACTCTAGGCTTTGCTGTTTTTTTTTGCTGGAGAATGCTGATAATGTGGTTTATCTGCCATTTCCACTCTCCTAAAAGAGAACTGTAATGCATTTGAAAATGATGGACCATGTTTTAGTCCAGTGAATAGATAAATCTCGTCAACTGGGGAAAAGAGACCAGTTAGGATTTTCCCAGAATATTTACCTAAAGTAATCAAAGACTGGAAATTTGAATTCTAGAAATATTTAGATAAAACTCTTTCTGTGCAATTAGAGATACACATGCATCAATCCTTTTATTTGCTTCTTAGGGGGAAGAGTTAAGGTGAAAAGACTGATTGGAACTGGAAGTGCTGCTCAGGGAATTTGTTGGAGGATGAGAGATGAAGGAAGGATATATTTTGCTGATAGAGCTGTATTGGGCCTTGTTAAGACTGGAAAAAACTGCAAAGTGTTCTAAACATAACAGTAGGATACTAAAGGGATGAGAAAGCCATGGATGAGTGCTGCCACTCCTGGGATAACCTTTCAGCTGTGTGGGGACATGCAAAGTCAGTGGTAGTCTGAGGACTGTCATCTGCAGTGCCAGATGGAGTATCCTGTGTGTGGCTATTTCTTTATTGATTCCCTTCATGCTTTGTGTTTTCACAACAGCAGTAATGGGGTAAGTTACGAGTCATCTATGGAATTATGTTTTTCGGGGAGGTTTTAGATCTAGTACCACATAATTTCCTTGGGTGTCTCCCAGCTTTCTATAGGAAAGAGAAGGGGTGAATAACCATATCTCAATTCTCTCCCCTCTTTGTAATTAGATGTCAGAATCACTCCTCTGGTCTCAAAGGCCCTGCTGCTGCAGGAGGTGTCACTGAGTGCTCAGATATCGCTCAGAGTTTATCAAACATAGACTTATTTTCACACCTGGGCTCAATTGTCACCAACCCAGAGCAATCACAACCACAAAGAGCCTGATCCTGCAGCTGGAATCACACAGAGAAATTTTTAATTACAGCCCCATGGACATAATGAAACTGATTTCCAAGATCAAAGCCTAAGCAACAGCAAATCCATACACATGCTGAGTGCAGAGTGAATCATGTTTATGGTCCATCAGAGTTCAGCTTCTTTGTTCCAAAATGCTGGTCAGGAAGGCAGAAGAAATATTCCCTGGGATATTATAAAGACTAACATATCATCAGAGGGAGAATCAATGGAGATTGATGGCAAATTAGATGGACACTTGAGACATTAAAAGGAAGGATGGAAAATAGAAGTGATATTATAATTGAACCATATTAATACATTTTAAATTGCTGTACAAATATTAACAAGTTAAATAAGGGAAGCCTGGAAATAATAGTTCATCTAGTCTGGGAAAGATGGGAGTGAGAAGGGACGTTCAGGTTCCAGTACAAAGGTATATGAAGGTTAAAATGAAAAGTGATCAGAAGCATTTTAACACTTTGATGATACAAGAACAAGGGGACATATCAAAATTNTATACCCAGAACTGAGCTATTTCTGAGGGAAAGCTTGTTTTCTCCTGGAGAAACTCCAAGAGCACACTAAGAAAGGGACCTGAGATCTTTGGCAATATGGAAACACCCAGAAATATTTAGATGCTCAATTCCTACACACACACCTAATTTTCTTTAAATCCTCTGGATGCAGGAGGCTGAGCAGCTGCTGCTTCCCTAAATACCTCTGGGACCAGGACTGCTGTGACCACGGTCCTGTGCTGGAGAAACCAGACACAGAAATGGGTGCAGACCCTGCCTGAGGAGCAGGATCCCTGTAACAGGCTGTTCCCACCCCTGCATGCCTGTCCAGGTGCTCTTCAGGGGTTTGAGTCAGGGATGGCTGATGGAGGGAGCTCTGCTGCTTTTTTTTTGGCTTAATGTCTTGGGCACTTGGACCTCACACGTTCTAATTTTCTGTAGGGATTTTGTGCCTGTATGGTTCTGTAGTGATTAAAAAAACCCAAAAAAACCCAAACAGCCAGGAGAAGTGAAAAGGAAGAATTCAGAGAAATAGAGGGTGAAAAGGGATGGTGTCACTGTCTTAAAATAAACCAGAAGCATATGGCAATTTCTAATGGAAAAAGTAAATTCACTCTCAGATTATTTCCTGGGAACTTTTCACTCATTTTTGATACGGGGATTTGCTCATCTGTTTTGCTGTAAATCTAATTATTTCATTTAAAGTTCTCTGTTGAATGCAGGTTTAGACTAGAAAAGAGCAAAGGACTCTAAAAGTCATCAGCTTAAGGAACTCACAGAAACTCAGCCTTGCTGAGATCTCTCATGTTGTTATGAAGATCTGACAGACAGTTATTGGAATTCCTGGTGGGAATAGGTGAATAATGATTTCTGTCTCTCTCTTTTTTTTTTTTTTTTTTTCCCATTGGTTTAGTTCTGGAAGAAAAAATGAAGGGAAAAAATTACTTGTAGGTATTTAACTATAATTAGTGTGGTGGGGGAAGAATGAAAAGATTTTATATTTGAGACTAAAAGGAAAAGAGTAGAAAATCACTTCAAAACTTAAATTTTTCATAAATGAATAACTTTATTTTCATGACCATGATATTTAATTTTTGGTGTGTTTTTTTTTAATATATTTTCTTCTAGATCCACTTTATAAACCTCTCATCATGAAGCATTTAAATTAAGAAATAATGCAGTCGTGTACTTTGATTATTTTAATTTTTTCCCATCCCACTTTTTGACAGTAACTATCTAATGAATTCAGTCTGAATTAATAAACGTTGGCAGACAATCCCCAAGCACTTTTCTGAGCCTAATATTAGGATGTGCTAAAAACAATATCTTGCATCCTTTAGTGCCTATGATTGCAGTTTCCTTTATGCTGCACACGGTTAAAGACAATTCCTACCTCAAATAACAGATACTCAAAGGGTCCAGAGTGATGGGAGATAAAGGGAGAAAGTAAAAAGATCTGTCTGAAGTCAAAGTAAATCAGGAGCAGAACCATTTAGAGAAGAGTGTAGTCTTGACTTCATTCCCTGCTTTCTCACCAGCCTGGGGATTAATTATAAATCTCTTTCTCACCTATTAGATTTTTCTCATCCTCCTTCTACTCCTGCACTTCCTCATTCACACCTTCAAGTCTTTGCTACTCTTCCTTTAATCCAGCTTTCCCGACTCTCCAATTTTTGTACACTTTCCTGTTTTCTCCTCTGCTTCTCCTGGAGAAGATTGCTAACGATGTGGCAAGTGTTAATAACAGTATTGGCTGTGCCTGCTGCCATGGAGAAAGGAGGAGCCAGATGGGTGAAGGAAAGGTGCAAAGAAGGAGGGAGGGGATGATCTGAACTGATGTCAGACCCTGGGCAAAGGTGCAGAAAGGCAGAGGAAGCCCCTGCATGCTCAGAAACCTCATTGCAATGGGAGCAGAGTCAGAACTGAGTGTCTCAGGAGGAGAACATCAACGTGTCTGCGAGGTGAGACTTGTCTCCCCAGGGATACAGGGGCAAAGCAAAGACTTCCAGGAGCCATCAGCCCCCTGTGCTGGGCTGTGACAGGAGCTCAGATGAGGGCATCCTGCCCTTAATTTGTGTGGCTGGGTTTGTGCACGGGGCCTTGTGGTGCTGGAGGGAAATCAGCTGTGGCTGTGCACATTCAGGCAGGGGTGAGGGTGCCTCCTGTGCTGGCAGAAGTTACACAGCCATCTGCTCCAGGCCACGCACTCCACAGGGCCCCACCTGAACCTGGGATGCCACTGCACCTCCTGCCAGCTTCCTGAGTGCTGCAGGATCCCCTGGTTATCACTGCAGCCTCTGGTGTGTGGTTGCTGGGAAAATCTAGGCAGAACCTGTGGTTTTAGGGGACTGAAGTGTTTAAGGGCTACAAAAGAGAGCCCCTGTTTTGGGCTGGCAGCTGCAGCTCCCTGAGGAGCACAGGCTAAGCCCACAACAGCTGGTGGGGACAAACTGTGTTGGTCCTATTGGAACAAAGATGTTGTCCAGTCTGCAGGAGGAGGGACAAAACAGAGGTGTAAATTACAGGGAAGTTTCCTTGAGCTGCTCTGGTCTGAGAATGTTATACCAGGAATAAAGTGTCCAAGAATAGCTGCCTGTCATTGTAAACAGTCACATAAGCCATGATAGATAACTTGAGGCTGTGTCTTCGCAAGCACAGCAGACTCTAAATACTCTTCTTTCTTCAGAAACTCTTTCCCGGCACCTTTGATTTCACAGTGATAAGCCAGCTGTATTCCTGTTCTGCATTTAATTTAACACTCATACAAAATTATGTATCTAGCCAGCTATTTATTATCTAATTTGATGTCTGCAGTTGAGGAAAGACTATTTATCCTTTCCCACAGCAGTGTCTTTCTCTGGCAGCTCTGACTAGCTGCTAGGTGCCCTGGGGAATGTCAAGGCAGAATTAATTAATCATGACCAGCCATGGAGGTGTTTTTCAGATTTGGACTTGGCCAGCTGATTGTATGGAATCTTTCTGGGAGTCAGGCTGTTGAAGACATATGTGTGATGCTTGCTCTGGATTGCTTTCAAAGTCACTTTGGGAAGCTGCAGAGGCGTGCAGGATCCATCCAGGGTGAGGAGTTCTAGCAGGAGAAGGTGTGCAGGTGGAGGGGACTGCTCGCTTCCTTTGGCAGGACACCATGCCAGAGAAACTCTAAAGTAGCACTCAGCATGTCCTGTGCTTCCCCCAGCCCACAAAGGTGTGAATCTCTCAGCATTCCCGTGGAAGCTTCGCAGGCATTCATTCTGAATGTCTCCCTTGGAGCAGGAGGAGCTCTGATGGCACCTGGCACTTGCCAAACTGGAAGTCACCCCTGGGCCTGCCCACGAGTGATGGCAGCACCAGCCAACTGCACAGGTTGTGCTGAAACTGTAGTGTTTGCTTTACAAATAGCTCTGAATTCTTCCAGACCTCCTTACCTCCCTTGGGAGAGCCTGGTCGAGCATGTGCTGCTCTTCCTGGTCAGTGATTTCCTCCTGGCATTGAGGAAAGGTCAAGTGTCCACACCAATTCTTTTGGATCTGTCAGCAGCCCTCAGTCCCTCTGGCAATGAAGGGCTGATGATTTGCAGGGTCTGGCACGGATGGGCAGTATCTCCCTGCAGGAGCATTCCTCCTTTCCAAAGACACTCCACAATGTAACTTGGAATAATATAGCATTTCCTCAAGGACTCTTCCAGGGGGTAATTCCATGCTCAGTTGTACTATTGCTGTCGGAGGGATGGGGCTCCAGTATTACAGATGTGCTGGTGACAATGGGTAAGGTCAACTTTCTTGTAAATTATCCAGAGTTTTCAAAAGGGATCATCCTCAAACTTCCTTTCCTGCCTTCAACTTGTTCCATTGTTGCCTAACACAGAGACAAATTGAGGCACTTTGCTCTTTCCCCACCCCAGAGGTGAGGCCATACACACAGAAATATCAGCTGGGATGGGATGGAGCCATTTGTGGGGCGAGGAGGTGGAAACATCAGCTTTTAATGGAAGTCTCAGACTCCAGCAGTGCTCACTATTAGCCACGAGCTGTAATCCATAGTGACAGGCCAGCTGGAGCACGGGGACACATCCAGGCAGATCTGCATTCAGAGGTGCACTCCTGGCAGCTGCATGGGGGAATTCAGATTTCCAGCCATGGAGCCTGGCGCTCCAGGCATGTCCCATTAGGAGAAAAAGCAGACAGAAAAGCCCCTCTTCCTCTGTAAATAAATCTCCAGAAGTTTAGGATGCTTCTCTTTATTCCCACTTCCCAAACACAGCTCTCCCTGGGAGAGGTGGTGAGGACTGATCCCTCTCTCTGAGGGTACTGAGCCCTCCATGGGAAGGAGCAGCCCTGAGCAAGGACTGGGACTTCCTTTCATCCCATTCAAAGGGAGCAGAGGGCAGGAGAAGGCTCATGCCTGGCCATGCTCTGCTGTCCCTCCATCAGTGTTATAAATAAGGGACCAGATTACCAATTTAACAATTATCCATTTATTTTGTACTACATTGTAGCTTTGTTTGAATGTAATTTTGTGCTTTGTTGTAGCTTTGTAAGTTAGGATCTCTCTTGTAGTTTAAGAAAGAAACCCTCAGGTCGTTGTGAAGAAACCAGCTTATCAGCCCTTGCATTCCAAGGCAAGAATTTACGACCCTCCCCTCCTTACCCCTTTCGAAGCTGGCCTGCCTGGAGAGTAGTAGATAAGGAAAAGACAGGAAAAAAAAAAAAAAAAGAGAAGAAAAGGGGCTGAATATGCAAACTACAGCTGAAAAGACCCCTGGGAGTGTAAGAACCCCTAAAAAAATAATAATTTAAAATGAGCCAACAAACTTTTAAGAAAAATGAACCAGGTTGCTCTATAGGCAACTACTACCTGGCCAGCTTTTGAGTTCTCCAAGAAGTCACCGTAACAAAAAGTCTCCTGGAGCCACTGCCCTGAGGACGGCGAATCAGCACCATCCCCTCCGTATCCACCTTCGTGCACAGCCCCGGCCCGTGAGGAACACTCGAGGGCCCGGCTCTATCACAGGGAGTGGCAGAGCCGAAGTTCCTCCTCCTCCAAGTCGAAGCTGAGGCAACGAAGCTGGGCAGGGCCCCCACCCGAGCTGATCACTTTTAATAAAGGCTTAAAAAGGACCATCAGTCCTGCCCTTTTTTATTTCAATCAGCATCCCCCACAGCCTCGCTGGGGTCCTGCCCCTCTCCCCGCTCAGAATGGGCTCTGTGTCCTCCTGCCACCCAGCACTGCCATCTCTCACTGACCCTGTGGCTGCACAGGGGGCTCGGGGACATTTTCCTCCCTGAAATGAGGAATCGATGGAGCTGCCTCGTTCTTGCCTTCCCTTTTGCCACTTGCTTTGCCCTTCTTTTCAACCCACTCTTCCCACCACCTACACAGACGTGGCAGCAGAAATTCACAGGGAGCCATTCCCCTCTGCTGCACATTGAGGAGCAGATGTGTGGTTTCCAACAAGCAAAAAAAAAATCAGGTAGACTTCCAGGAAGGAGGTGGAATATATCTCTTAAAAGTACAAAAGTGGTTTGAAAGGCAAAGGCCCTAGGAGGTCAATGGCATTCAGATTTTTAAATCCCTGATGCTTATGAAAACATTGCATACAAATTCCACTCTGGGAAAATCTGCTTTTTCTTCTTCATTTTTTTATTTATTTTTTTTTTTTATTAATTTAACAAGCAGAGGAGTGGCTTTTCTGGTGTGCAGAGGGGACAGGAGTTGTACTATACTGTCATTGAGCTGACAGAGCTGCTTGGAAAACAGACAATTTCCTTGGGAAATTCTTGCCTTTTGATATGTGGTTGGTTTTTTTCAAACTTCAGTGTGAGGGAGAGCCATGATCCCACAAGGCTCTTACAACCTAAACATTTAAAAGCAATAATAATTTGAGATCATTGATATCTTCTGTTCCTGTGGTGCTGAAGCACTAAGATACTGTGGGAAATACTTAGCATTGTATGATAATACATAAAATAAACAGCACCAAATGTTTCATGCAATATATAATGCATTCTAAACATGTAACAATACAATACATTCTAAACATACATCAATACAATACAAAATATGTACAAATGTCAAAACAAATTAATTGAAACAACACACAAATAATGTGTTTATTTCCTCAAAATTAAACATTTCAATATGACTGAAATGAAGAGAGAAAATCAAAATGATTTGTTTTGACACTTTAAACATGAAAAAGTTTGTCAAAATTCACATGTTCCCATGCAACGTTTGAATTTTGAGGGAACTGTGTTTTCCTGCGAAAAACTGTTCTGTCAAAATTTTTGACCAGCTCTATTTACAGTCTATCTAAACTGACAAGCATCACAGCCAAGACTCTCAAACGCTCCAGGTGGTCAGGAGATGGATTAAGCACAGAGCAGAACAGTCACAGAGAAGGAAATAAATAAAGCTCACAGCAAGAGATGGCTTCAAATGTGGGTACCAAAGGGCTGCAATGTTTGAGGTGCTCAGACCTGAGTGGTGTTGAACTTTAATCCCAGAAAGGACTTAATTCCTTCAGTTTATAATTTTTTTAGCATATCTGTGTTGCAGAACTGGTGCACTGGTGGGAGAGGGTGTTTGTGATGCCAGTGCAGATCCTTAATATCCTCTGGGATTCTCCAGTTCTTGGCTTTGGTTGGAGTTAGCTGGTACCAGCCTTCTGTGCTTGACAGATTAATACTGGTAAGGATGAGATGGCTTTATTTTCCACACATCCTTCTGGCCTAGTGGAAATCCCAGGCTTAGGGCTTGGGGAATAGGTAGAAATGCAGTGCTGCAGGTAGATGTGCTCTGGGATTCAGGGCTGAGAACAGCTTTGGGTAGGTGTTCTCCCACCTTCATGGTACACAGATTCTAAATCTTCTCATTAGATAAGTGCAGTTCCAGGTTAATGTGAGTTTCTAATTTAATACGTTGTTCCAAATTAAGAGTTAAAATGGTATTTGATTATCTTTTTGCAGTGAGATCCAACCCAAGGCTCATTGACTTCAATAGACCTTCCAGGAAAACCAGCAATGGCAGGCCCTGCGCTTCAGATTTCTGACTTCTGCTGCAGAAGCTGCCCATGAAAAGCTGTTATTTGGGGCTAATACTCATTCTAGCTCACATTCCTAACCTGATTTTAAGTGCAGTGCATCTAACTTCTCCTCTGTGGGGTAGCAGGGCTGCAGAAGGGGCAGACCCTGGGTGTTTTCAGCCTCAGAGCAATGTCCTGCATCCCTAAAGCAGCGATTTGTGTAACTCACCTTTAAGTCATCCCCCAGGGAGTTGCAAGGATGCAAAGCCCACATCAGGGACTACCTGTGCTGACCCTGGCCCTACCTGCAGCTCTGTTTCTCCACAGAAGCCTGAGCCATACCATTCCCAGGAGATCCCACCCTGCTTCCAGAGGGTCCTGGCAGGGGTATGCACAAGGGTGTGAGACAGCGGCTGCAGGAGCCAGGGGGACTAAATGCACAGAGAGTTTTATGGCCACAACAAATTCCTGATCCACTCAGTGGGTTAAGGAAGGTGGAACTGCCCAAGGCTGGAATTTGCAGCTGCCAGCTCTGAGCCCCTTTTCTCTCCCTTCCTCAGCTGCCCCTGCTTCTCTTGTCTCCATCCAGCTTAGTGTTAGTGGTGGTAAAATATGGTGCCCTGAGGAAGCTCCGATGGTGCTTTTCTCCCTGGGAGGCAGGGCTGGCATTATCCAAGCAGCAGGAGCTGTACCAGGAGGATGGCTTGTGGATTTTAACCCCTTCTGCCCCTCCAGTGAGAGTGGAGGAACACAATGACCCAGCCAAAGGCTAAGCTCCTTTTTGAGGGACAGGACTAATGGAAAGATAAACCATTTGTGAGGATCATTAGGTAACCTCAACTTCTTTTACTGAAAGAAGCAGTGGTAGTTTGCATTTCCCAAGCCCTGTGGAGTGGGATCACTCCATGTGGCTTCAGTGACAAAGTGTCTTCCCAGGAATGAACTTCAGAACAGAAATATTGCACAGACTGTCAGGTGTGGGATAAGAGTTGGCTTTCTTGGATTGAATATTACATTATTGCTCTCCAGAGGAGTTTTCACATCAATTTTTTCCTTCAGCCTCTCAGCTCACAGGTCTCAGTTGTTGCAGTGGAGTATGTTAGAAAGGCAAGACTGGCACCAGGATGGAAGAGCAGTGAAAGCAAAACCCAGGATTTCTGGACTCTGTCACAGGTCTCATTAAACTGAGCATTCAGATTACTCTTTCCTAAATTTCTAGTAAAAATTGCAGGGAATTGCATGATATTTGTTCAGTTTATTGTGTCTGGTTTGCAGATGTTTCTTTTTCCAAACTGCAAGAACAGTATTAAATGAATTTGGATATTTCCTCTTGTGCATAAATTACAAAATCTATTTCAGCTCAGTCAAAACACACAGCTTAAGAAAACACTTCATTTTGATTTTGAATGTATGTTACTCAACATGTAATGAAAAACAAAACACAATCTTGAACCAATCCCTTCCAAACAGAACACTCAACACATTCTGTTCCAAAGAGAAGCTGACTTTATCAAAATGCCTTTTTTTTCCCCCTTAAATCAACAAATTTCTACAAAGTGTTTTGCCTCTGATGAATTGGCATTTTCCTGACATGAAATGAGCAATCCAAAATGATTCTAAGCAGCTCTGTGGCAAGTCTGCTAATTCTGGAGTAGTAGCATGAAGGTGCGTAGGAAGGGTACTGCAAGGAGATGTAGCACTGAGCTGTAAGAAATTTGGGTTGAATTCCTCAAGCAGTTATAAAATGATCTGGGACAAGCCATTAATCTACCCTGTGCATCAATTCCCATCTTGCAGAATGAAAAAAAGCAGCGTTTCCCCATCTCCTAAAGCTACTGCAAGGATAAAAATCTACTAACACTTGTAAGATTACTGGACTTTTATATGAGGTCTGTAATACTAAGGAAGACAGAAGATAGAGCTGCATTTTTGTGTAACTTAGAAAGAAATTATGGGGAAGTGGACTGGCTAGGACAATACTTTAACATTAGCAGGAATAATTTCAAGTTCAGGGCAGTGCTTAATAGAAATCACTGCTCAACACCCGCCGTGTTATTTTTTTTTTTTTAATAAGCAGCTCAGAAAAGTGCAATTTATCATTATTATTATTATCATCTATATTCATTCTATCTCTGCCATTTCATAAATGAGAGGAGTTCCTCACAAACATCTACAAAAGCGAGCTCATTATCCAGTCTCGCTATTTTTAACTCTCATTTGTGACAATAGCTATCAAACTCTTGCCAACAGTTGGGCTGCTGGTGTGCTGACACCGCTGCTGCACGGCCCGCTGAGCGGGATTAGCTCACTGTTCCCTTGCCTTCCCCCATCTGTCCCCGGCCATCTGCTGTCCCTGCTCTCCTAAACACACTGTGCTCTTTTTGGGGCACAGACCGCCTTGCTGGGTGCTCTCTGTGCAGCACCCACTGTTCCAGTCTCAGCTTTAGCAGGGCTGGCTTCAGAATCACAGAATTGGGGAATGTCTTGAGTGAGAAGGGACTCACAAGGGCCAGAGCCCAGCTCCTGGCCCTTGCCCAGGACACCCCAATAATCCCATCCTGTGTGTCCCTAAGAGCATTGTCCAAACATTTCTGGAGCTTTGTCAGTGTTGGGGCCGTGCCCATTCCCTGAGGAGCCTGTTCAGTGCCCAGCATCCTCTGGGGAAGAACTTTTCCCTGATATCCAACCTAATACCCCCTGGCACAGCTCCAGCTGTTCCCTCAGATCCCATCACTGGTCACCACAGAGAGGAGATCCGTGCCTCCCCTTCCACCTCCCCTTGTGAGGAATCTGAATACCACAAGATCTCCTGAGTCCTGTCTTCTCCAGGCTGGACAAACCTCAGCAGCTCCTCTTATGGCTTCTCCTCTAGACCCTTCTCCATCTTCATAACCCTGTGACACTTCACCATAAACCTGTGTGCATGAGCAGAAGTTCCTTTTAATTAATTTCCCAACCTATGGAGCACTGTCAGAAAGTTTCCCAGCAGAGCCCTGACCCAGGTGTCTGTGGAGCCTGGAATTCAGAGCAGTGACTTTGGCACCTTGGCCAGTAGATTTATGAGCAGGACTTCTGGGGTTTGACTCCCTCTGTAAAGCACCACCTGATTTTGTGACTTGGTGGAGGTACCTGCTACTCTTATTCAGTTTGAAGCTGCCTCTCATCTGCCTCATCATCACACCAGGATTTTATAATTAGCTGCAGTGTGGGGACAAACGAGCTGAGAGCAGGTACAGAGCTTTTACCACTGTGATTCCCTTCTCCTTGAAGGCAGGGAGTAATTGGAGTTTCTGCACAAAAATTGCTCCCTTTAGGCTGCTGGTTGAACTCCATTAATAAAAAAAGGGTTTGTGGGGTGATTTTGGTTCACTGAATATTCTGACAAGTTGTAAGCGAAGTGTTGACAAACTGAAAAGAAGAAAAAAATCTTTTCTCCTACAAGTCATTTGGGGTCAAAAGTGATATTTTTATCACTGTTCCATCTTAAGGGGGTGGAAAGACAAATCAAAAAGAGAAAAAGCTCCAGTAGTTTCAAATAGAGATTTGGAAATGTTTCCCCTTGGAGCTCTCACAACCCAAACACTGACATCTCCCAATCATTATTTTTTTCTGCATGAGCAATTTGGCAAAAGTGAAGTGAATTTGTGGACTCTGTTGGTGTTATTGAAGAAGTATATCTCCTTGTCTTTCCTCACCCAAAAATATTTCAGCTGATGAATATCCCACAGGTCTAACCACTCATGCATATTTAAAACTGGAGTGATTAAAGAGTAATGCAAATTTAGACACTGATCAGAACAGAATTACGGAGATTGGGGAGGGATTAGCCAATCACTACCTGAAGTAGTGAAATCCCACTTCCATAAAGAAGTAGCTTTCCAACCATTTGGGATTTTACAATGTTGTACAGCACAGTCACCCAGAGAGTTAGAGCCACTGCTGAGTTGCAGCTCCAGCCCCAACTCAGTCAGATATCAGTGTCTCCAGTCTGAGCTATAAAGACATCTAGGTCAGAAGTGCCCAAATTCTGTTTTCCCAGAGCTCAGGTTTATCCACAGCAGTTCATATGACTTAAACTCTGACAGATTGGCTTCTCTTTCCATCCATGTTCCCTGTATTCCTCTGGCCCTGACAGAGGAAAGGAGTCCCCAGCTTGGTTGGGTTGCTGGGCAGGGTTTCCAAAGCAGGGCTGCTCTTGGGTGTTGTCTTTCCAATACTTTCAGGGGCCATCTCTCAGTTAGGACAGAAACATGACTGCTCCACAAGTTAAATTAAATCCTAAAGGTGTGAGGCAGTAATTGCCTGTCCAGGAATCTGAGTGCACAAACTCAAAGAAAGGCTAGCTGAATAAAATCTAGAGTAGCACATCCCATACTTAAAATTAAGGGTACACTTAAGCTGCTCACTGAAATGAGGTCAGACGTTCGTCACTTCACAGGGTCGAGCTCTAAACTAACATAAGCTGTTTCATCTCTCCCCTGACACTTCAGCCTCTTACTAATTTATAAGCATCCTGAAGCAGTGTGTGAAGTTGCTGAAGAGCAGAAGTGTTTCAGATACAAATGGAAATTGTTAGCCTCTTCCCTCTGGTAAATGGCAGCAGGCAGAAACCTCTCTCAACCTGCCAAAGACCAAATGTAGGACACAAGGAAGAATTATTGGTGCATGAAGCTTAAATAGATAGGGAACTTATTCCTTTACTGCAAATAATGTGTTGAGTAATTTCTCTTTCCTGAGTCTGTGTTTCTGATTGAAATAGTTCACAACAATGAGCATGGGAAAGCAGAAGGGATGTGTGTGAGATCAATTTGGATCTAATAGTAGGGATAAATGAAAGGTACAGGGGTTAGAGGAAAGGTAGAAAATCCCAGGAGGCAGAGGAGAGTTCACAGCAAGTGATGGAGAGTCAGAGCACCTGCATCCTGCCTGTTTATAGCAGGGATCTGGGGCTGCACAGCCTCCCTTGGATGAAACAGACCTTGCAATATGGTTTTGTGCAAAATCTATCACTCTGAGCTCTCCCACTGTAAAAAAAATTACCTTTTAAGTGGCTAAGTAGACATCCAGCTCTATTCTTTTCTTCTTATTTCAAGAAACAATGGGAGTAACTGCACTTGCCTGCCTTACTAGAGTGCTGAGAGCTTTAATTAATGTCTGTAATTCAATTTGAACTCCTTGGATAAAAGGCACTTCCTTGTGACAGCAAAGGTATTGCCAAAAATAGAATATAATTAACACACAGATATCAATCACAAAGAAATTAAGTGTACATTCAAATGCAACTTGCACTTTACAGAAAATACTTGCCTATTTTTCCTCCAAGAATCCTGAAGATTCATAAGATAAGGAATATTTAATGTTCCAGGCTGAATTTATATTAGAAAGAGGGTGTCTTAAGCCACCTAACCAGCTCCAAAGGGCTTTAAGAGGGATCTCCATGTGCACTGGGGGATGTGTCTCCATGCTGGATGGTGCTGGAAAATGACTGTACTATGACTCACAGTCAGCACATCCAACATTTTCTTCTCCCACTGCTTGTTTGCTGTGAACTGGAGCCGTGTCCTGGCTCACTCAAGGATCATGTTTATTAACAGATGTGATGATTGCATGATCGTGTTTGTTGACATGAGCCAGAAGGACCCAGCTCACTGCTCTGTCGTGCTTCTCAGTGGAAATGGGCTTTATAGCTGGGTATTGTTGACTGCTGCATTGCAAACCTTGCTGAAATGGTTACCATTCACTGCTTGTAGGACAGAAACACCACTGGAGTCACCTGGGCAGCAGGTTTGTGTTCCAGGAGGTGCTCCAGCCTGATTCTGGCCTCTCCAAGTTCATGGTATAAATAGCCACACAAATACTATTGTGACTCCTTGTTGATAATTGGAAAGTGAGGCCAAGACCCCACCCCGCACTGCCAAAGATAATAGGGGGTATTTAGGGCAGAGTTGAGCAAAGCACTGGATTCTTGGATCAAAACTGAGTGTCTGACTCCCCGAAGTCTACGCTTTAGTCCACAGATTGTTTCTGTGCCAGATTTAGTTAGCCTTGGGTCTCCCACCTAAGGGCTCTTGGGAGACATCCCCTCCCTGCTTCTTCCCTGGTTCCTTTTGCCAAATCCATGAAACATATTTCACATCACTGGAGCCCCATAAAGACACCTAAAAAATTAATTTCAGATTCAAGCTTGTTAGGAAGTAGATTGAATGCACCTCACAATATTGTCTTAGACACAAGATAATCCCACTTTAGCAAGCTTTATAGCTTCCATGGGGACCATCCCTGTGGAGTGGATTAATCTTTAATGTGAAACAACATCTCTACAGCAGCTAGAGGGGGGAAAAAGATACTACTAAAAAATTAAAGTTGATAGTGTGATAGTAGTCTGGACCCAGTTGTGCTCCACCATCCTCCCTTGCCTCAGGCACCATTCCCTGCCCTCAGAACTGAGTCAGGCAGCTTCCATGCTGAAGATGTGATCGTTCCTTCAAGGTCTCAAGGCATGTTCTCCCCATATCTTAGCTCTTGGATAAGAACATCACAGCCCAAATCATCTTGGCTCCAACTGTGCCCCAAAGGAAAGGAAGAGAGGATGAAGACTTGTGTGTGGGGAATTGGGGACTATCTCCTCTCTTCCACAAGCTGCTATTTCTCCAATGTATGATAGTCTCATGTAGGAGGACACACTGGGATTTCTCTGAGGCCCATTTTGTTTGGCTCTTCTCATATTTCAGTTCTCACTTTCATCGTGTGGGAACTGGAGGAGGACTGTCCTCAACTTGGGTACATAAGAGCTCCCTTCTCTCTGCAGTAGAAATCCAATAGACAGTGAAATATTTAAGGGAAACTGATCCAGGCTGGCAGATGAGGGGAGTAGCTATGGGTGAGTTTAATGAACAGACAACCAAGGAGGCTGGGGCAGCATGGACAGAGCAGCTGATCGTTACCTGCACACCCAGCTCATGGCAAATGTGCTGAGTTTGCAGCTGCTCACCCTGATGGGGCAAGAGCAACCAGGCAGGGAAGGAACCTGCGTGGAGAAGCAGTAGAAATACACTCCTGAAATGGAATTTGGAGATTCTGAGGGTGGGACAGAGCATTCCCCAGTAATCACCTCGGGCTCATGAGTGAGTGGAAGCAAGGATGTTCTGTGGCCCACTTGGAATGTGCTCTGCTGCCCTCAGTTGAGGCTAGAAACTACCCTGCTTTGTAATGTAAATTAGAACCAGTCCTTGTGTGATGTGAGGGACTAAGCACTGAGAACTGCCCTGTTTAGGGCTGAAATCAGAGTCAGTGGTGAAGGCTGATGTTAAAAACACGTCTCTAGAACGGAAACAACCTCCTCAGCTGGGAGCTGCAGGTACCATCATGTTTAATAACAGTAATATCCCATCTGCAATCAGAAAGAAGTTTATATAGGACCAACAGAAAAATCAAACATTGGCTGACTTTCCCATGCTTGATTTTTTTTCCCATTTCTTCCTGTAATGCAACAGCTGAGTGTCATCTTTAACCAGACACACAAGTCAGTTCTGGCAAGTGCTGCTGAGCTTGCTGCAGCTCCTTGAACACGTGCTGTGCACACGTGCAGGCTCCCACACACTCCGGCACACACTGAGGGCTCCTGAGCTCCCCGGCGTACCCAGGGCTCCAACCCACCTGCACAGCAGCCTCACACACTCACTGCCATGGGATGCAGCTCTGCCATGCTCCAGGGAGCAGAGGACATAGCCGTGCTGACCACCAACACTGATGGCCTCTGGTCTGTGCTCTGCTGCTCACACCAGCCAAGGTTCACACCCTCTCAATGAGGGTGGCACCTCTAGCACACCTCTCCTACACTTTTAGCAAAACCTTTTCTTTCTGGGAATTACAAACTTTTAGAGTGCTTATAGAGGAGTCAGGCTCAAAACCATAAGGTTTTCTGGAGATGTACAAAAAAGCCTGGCGTGAAGTCTCACTATGGCAAAGCTTTGAGTAGCCTAATTTCTCCTGCTTTAAAAAGTATCTGCAGTCTCTCAGCACTGTATTTTACAGAAGCAGGTGGGTATCACCTGTCCTGAGGACAACTTGTGCTCCCAGAGTTGGGGGAGCAGCCTTAAGATCACTGCTGGCCCAGCTATGCCCACAGTGTTGGCAGAGCCTCCACAAAACCCAGAAGGCAGCAGGAGGAACCAGTTGTAAGTGTGGAGAGGACTTTTTCCAAGCAGCTCCCAGGGGTGAGGAGCACAACCCAACAGGCTGAGCTGCTGCAGCAGCCACAAAGTGCTTTGGAAGCAGGAAGGGACCATCCTGGGTGCGGGATGACAGCTAAGCAAGCCTCTCAGCTGCCACTGCAAGAGCACATGGCTTTGCCCAGAGAGGGGCACGGTGCCAGCAGCCCGACTGCGGAGGCGGCTGAGCTAATGGCTGAGACGCTGGAAATGGGAGTCAGGAGACCAGGGCTCTCTTCCATCTGCACCCATGGCTTGCTGTGTAACCTTCAGCAAGGCACCTTACCCCCTGATTCCCTTCCCACTCACCATATGTCTTGGCACATGCCTGGGAGAGGAGCTGGCTTGGCACAGGGCTGTCTCTAGCCTTGCCTTGCCGAGGGTGCAGCAGGACAGCCACTCTTCCACCATGGCAGTGAGAGCACTCCAGGTGCTGGGAAGGATCCCCTGAAGCTCCCCAGTAAATCTCCCTTGCTGAATATGCATGTTCAGTGTGTCATCCTGCAGAGCCTTGATCTTGGGAAGGGCCTCGAGGTCCCACCATGACTGAAATAGCAGCAGACCCCATCCCCTGCACCACACACACCTCCCCAACACCCCAGCAGGAAAGCAGGGTGAGGACATTTTTGTCTGCCAGAGTCTGGCAGGATTTCAGAGTTCTGTGTGTCTGTGTGTGTGTGCCTGTGTGTCTGTGTGTGCTTGTCGCTGAAGCCTGGGTAATTATTTTGTTTTATTTCTTTTTTTGGCAGCACTTGAAAGTAAGAACTGGGTCTTTATAGATTGCTCAGGTTGCACAGAGTAGATTACAGATCATCAGAGAGACATGAAAGCAGAAGACACGTTTCTCTGGCACAGCATTAAAGGGACAATAAAGGGGTAATTGTAGCCTAGGGTGCAGCCACCTCCTGCACCCGGCCTTCACTTGCCTTTGCAGCACTGTGAAGAACTTCGGGAGGAAAATGATGGAGAAGCTGGGGTGAGGATGTCTCAGGTCAGGACCTGGTTATTTCAAAGGTAATATATGCTCAGGAGGTTAAAGGCACCACTTAAATACATGAATAAAACACTGCCAAACACTCTAAGCTGTAACACAGGCAAACCAAAGTCTTTTAAAACTTGATTTTTCACGTCTGTTTTCACCCTGAGAGACAGTTGTCAATGGATCAGAGCAATTCCCACTTTTAATCTCTCTTTTTCTCTCCCTCCTCCCTCTCCTCCCCTCCATTTCTCTTTCTCTCTCTCCTTCCTCCTATCCCCTCTCTCTTTCAACAGGACTCCACAGAATGGAGCAAGAATGAGAGGAAAAAGGCAGACAGAAAAGCATGAACTGGAGGCTTGTTGAGTTCCTCTACCTCCTGTTTATATGGGACCATATACTCGTACAGCCCTCCCACCAGGACCCAGCTGCTACCAACCAACATGTCTCCAAGGAGTTTGATTGGCTTATTTCAGACAGGGGGCCTTTCCACCACTCACGGAGCTACTTATCCTTTGTGGAAAGACATCGTCAAGGATTTACAACCAGATATAAAATATACAGGTATGTCGGGTTCCTGTGGCTTGGATGAGTTTTTAGGTGATGGGAACTCTGCCAGTTGCCATGGGCTGCAGGCTGGGAGTCAGTGGGAGATGCACTGTTGTCCCTGTTCCACCTGGAAATGCTCCCTTGGTTCCCCCTGGCCCTCAGCTGCCGATGCAGATTGCTTCCCAGGCTGGGGTGGAGTGCTCTGATAGTGAGATGAAGGCACTACAGTGTCATGGCAATGTGCAAAGCACAGAGTGAGATGAAAAGGAACTGAGGGGGTGGATGTTCTTCATTCGTGGTGACAGACAGTTCACAGGCAGGCTCCCAAGCAGCTTTTTCAAATCAATGGAGCTCTGGACAGCCCAAGCCTCTGTACCAAACTCGTACATGTGAACTGCCAATAGCTTCAGGTTCACATAAAGATGTCACCACGCACGTCAGTGTGACAGTTCTCACACTGCTGTGTAGGAGCATTGGCTGTGTGCTGCCTACCACAGACTTCTGAGGATTTATCTCCATGTATAAGTTGGACTTGCCTGCAGAACTGTGATCTTGGTTTTAAAAAACTACAGAGAATTAAAAATTCCTACAGAGGACAGGCAGAATTTCAATTTTATTTTGCCTTCTAGGTTTTTAAGCCTTAGTTGTTTCTTGTTTCAAACTCTTCTTGCCAGCTTTGCTATCTAGAACCACACTTTTTCCTCTTCATTTTAATCTGAAAAGCTGGGGTGCCCACATGAACATCCTATTAAATCAGCAAGCACTTCGGAGTGAAGGGGAATAAGCCAGCAAGTGTCAGGGGATTTGTGCTAAAACCCAAAGAGACTGGAAAACTCTCGCAGGCATGTGAGCATTTACATAATTATATGGTCCTGTTGTGCTTCAGAAAGACACTTGCAAATGTAGCTGTGCAAAGTGATGGGCAGGGAAGTGCTGGTGAACTGCATGGCACAGTGAACGTGGAGACACGGACATGGGCATGGGAGAGCAGGGAATCACAGGGAATCACTGGGTGCAGGGAGTGCTGTCCCATGAGCACGGAGCCAGAAGCAGAGTAACAGAGATATGTGAGGCATCAGCTCTGTGTGGGGAAGAAAAAGGAGTTGTTCCTGTCCTGCAGCCTCCAGGGAGTGCAGCACCCCCTCCCCTTGCAGCAGCAAGGGCAGGTTAAAAATATTGTCCTGGCTTGTCCTCTCCAAAACAGCTCAGGGGGAAGACAGCCCCAAAACCTAAAAACTATGCTGCCTTGCCTCCATTGCTGAGGTCTCACTGTCTGTGCACTGAGAAGCAAAGAAAATGCCCTTTCCCAAAAGCCTTTCTCGCTGGCTGTGCCCTGCCCAGCTCCCCTCCTGCCCTGCCTGCCAACACACACAGTGACCCAGCCCGCAGATCCCTGCCCTGCTCCTCGCCTCGGGCACTGGCTCTGCCCTTTGCTAAAGAGCTGTGCAGCCTGGGATGCCACCACGGAGTCTGCAGGGGCTGGGGGCAGAGAACCACTCGATGGATGTGTTCAGACACATCTATGAACTGTCAGTGTGGGTCAGGCTGCAGATTCATCAAGCCTGGGATCCTGTCTCTCAGCATCATGGAGAAACGGGTCTGGAAGGACCTTGGGAGGTCATTTAATCTGTGCCTCTTCCCCGAGGCAGACTCAGACATACCTGTGTCACTTCTGACAGAGGTTCCCCACGACAGAGGATTCACACCCTGAGCAGGCAGCCTGTGCCATGGCTTTGCCTCCTCCACTTCTATAAAGGAACCAAAATCTTGTTTGCATGTGAAGCCTGTGATTTGTTCTATCTGTCAGGGGGTAGGGAACAAATTCCCTTTCAGTTTGTAGGAAACTAATAGGAATTTGAAGTCTTACCTCAGTTCAGGATGAACTTTATGTGGAAAGGGATCTGTTTTCTCTGTTTCTGCTGAGTATTGCTGAAGCATTTATGAAAGACATGTGGAGCAGGTGGAGAATACAACACCCCCCTTGCAGCATGGGAGAAAACAGGCATCAGCATCCTGTGTGCTGGGAGGTGTCTGAGAGGGGTCTTGCAGATGGTGACCATGCTGGAGAAGTCACCATTCCCAAAAGAAACTGGAGATGGGACAAAGTCCAGTGGAAGTCATTAGGGAGAGAGGTTAGAGAGGACTGCAAGGGCCCCCAGGGCATCTCGTGGTCGAACACCACACCCTGAGCTGAAGGAGGGAGTGACTGCTTGGGGAACACCAGCCATGTGTGGGGTGCTTGGGGCTGCTGGGAGCTGAGCACTTTGGAAATACAAGTCTGGGGCAAAGCTGCTCCCACTGTAGTCAGCTGAGGAGGAGGGGAAAGCCTCATGTGCTTCAGCAGAGCAGATGGAACAATCAGGTGGGAGTCTGGCTGGGTGCTGGAGGGCTGTTTGTTTTTAATATCTGGCTCTGCCAGCAGAACTGGTCACTTAAAAACTGAGCCCATGCATTTTTGAAGGGATATCAGACTCAGTCTGGCTGTGGAGAATTAGTGGAACCACAGTAAATTCTCGCAGTTAAGAGCTAGACTGTGCACACACTCACCCAGAACATTCCATTTTACTGAACCCCACAGGGGTAAAATCTCATTTTGTGGGCTCCTTAAATTGACTTCGAGAATCTGTATAGCTGTTGGGATTTTGTCAACTGTTTAATTCCAGCATAGAAGCCTCTTTCCTACCAAAAAATGTCTCTCAATTGCTCTTTGCACTAGACTAGCCCAAGGGAGGCACATATCCTGCATTAAGGACATCACTCCTTTCTTTAGAAAAGCAGCTGATATGGAGCATGGGAATTTTCTGTGCAATCTTCTTCAGTGCCCCTTTCCTCCCAGACTTTTTTAGGTTGGCTGGTTTTTAGTTTGTTACTCTGTCAGGCAGTTCCTTGGGGCACTTGGGATTTGGTTGAGTGAGGTTTGGCCTGACACCTGCTCTTCTCCCAAGGCCAATGGCAACAGATCTCAAACCAGCCACAGTCTCCAAGGGTTTGGAGAGGATGTGAAATCAGGCCAGAGGACTTCACCCATCCCTAATTGAAACACTGTTGGCTGTTTAGTGGTGATTTCCCAGGTGTCCTGCTGTGTGGGAACATGGATACAGCACATTAGGCCCGTGTCATTTACACTGGAAAACCACCAAGGCAAAGCCACTGGTGGTTCTAAGAGCAGCAGAAGGCAAAATGCAGCATTTTCTCCTTTTTGCAGGTGATGCTAAAAAGGAAGAAACATAAAATCATGGAAGAGTCCTCCTTCCATCACTACCAAAGTCCAAAGGTCTGTCAGCAGCAGGCACAGAGCCTATTGCAGTGAACAGGGCTATTTTATATTCTGCATAAGCAGAATTGCTGGAGAATCTCAGAGCTGATGATATCCTTCATAGGAAGCCTGGATCCAGGTCTACCATCCTAGCATGGAAAGATGCTTCCCTGTTACAACCTCTGAAGTCTTGTTCCTTCCTTCCATGCATTTCATTCCAGTGGATTTTGGGTCTCTTTCTTGTAAAACTTGGATCACTGATTCTCCTGGTGCCCTCAGTCAAGGCTCACACCTTGCACGTGGCATGAGGAGGGAGACAAGCAAGGGGGGAGATGTTTTATATCAGTAGTAGTGGATACAATTGCTCTAGGGAAGCACATTAATCAGCATTGATTCATACTAATAAGGGTGGTTTGGGGGGGTCTCTGGCAGTAAAATGCAGCTTTGATCATTATCTGTGCACACTGATGCTAGTACCCATAGGATGGCAGATGCTGAGAGTGGTTTGGGGGCTGTCTGAATATTCGTTGTCACCATCCTTGTTGTTCCAAGTCATGAGAGCCTTGGGTACAAGGTACTGCAGGAAGGCTGGAAAACAGATAAAGCTTAGCTTGGCTTTGGGACTGGGGTTCAGCTCAGACCAGAAAACATCCCTGTTACCAGTGAACAGTTAACAGCTTCAGCCTACTGCTTTGAACTGTGTTGTTGTGTTGTCCTTTTTTTCCTTCTCTCAGAAGTTGATTATTTAGCTATAAGGTAAAGCAAAAAGTGGGCTGAGCACAGGAATACTCCATGCAAATAACCAGGCAGAGGCACTGACACAGGAATTTCCCTGATGATGCTGCTCAGTTGAAGGAAGTTCTAGAAAAAACAAATCCTTTCTAGAAAAAAAAGAAAAACAAATTAAAAAAAAAATCATTTCTAGAAATGAAAATGAGGCTTTGCTGTTCCATGTCAGAGGTGGGAGGCAAAGAGGGATGAGGTGAGATGGGCTCATCCACTGGGCAGAGAGGCTGCCACTACCAGTTCAAAGGAAAAGAGGGACAGGACACAGTGCCTTGGAAAAAGCAGCCCACAGGCAGAATGGCAGAGAGGTGACACAGGCAGGATCTGGATTTTTGCCCCGGGCTCGTGGTGTGGCTGTGGGTGAGCTCATTTCTGTGTGCTTCAATTCCCTCCCCACCCCCTGAGAAGGGGAGATGAGGAGAGGACAGCACTTGCCTGCTCTGCACTGCTGGGCAGACTTAATTAAAAGCTGCAAGACGTTTGGACATAAGGGAAAACAGCAATATAAAATGGATGATCACACGGGGCTGCAAGGGGAATGTGCATGTGCAAGAAGAAATGCGTATTTTCTATGCGTGGGAGTTTAATTCCATTTTCTACAATGACAGTGGGGATGGGGAAATCTGGCTCTCTGTGGAAGAGAGCAGGGAAACCCTGGGGTATAAAAAGGAGATCTGCTTGCCTTGCAACTTCTCCTGCAGTGGGACCAGCTAGAGGCTGCCTAATTTCACGAAACCTGCAAATAGAGAATCCTTCTGAGACCTCTGTCAGGTCTGCTTAAAATACACCAGCAGATTCAAAACTTAGTGGGGGAGGTGACACCAAAGCAGCCAGTTCTGCCCCATCCCTCCCTCTGCAGAGTCACAGGACAGATTTATGACATTTGCTTACATACACTTGGTACAGCAAGGTCCTGGATAGATAAAAACAAAAAGGAGCTCCTGAGACAGGAAAGGCTGAGGTAACTGGCTGCACAAGCTGGACAGAAATTGGCTGAGATGCTGCCTGGGGAAAAAAGCTGATTTTATTTTTCTCCCAAAATGTTGTTTCATCAGGAAAACAGCGCAGGTCTAGGACAAATCAGTGGAGAGGTGGGAGGTATCTCCATCCACGGTGGCTTTCAAGGCTTGGCTGGACAAAGCCTCAGCTGATGTGCTCAAGAGCTGGTCCTGCTTCCAGTGGGAGGTTGGATTAGGGACCTCCAGGGTCCCATCTAACCAACATTTCTGTTATTTCCCTGTTTCTCCAATTCAGAGTGGACACTAAAGTGTGTGCTCATAAAGGGATTTGCACTGGTGAATGCATTCAGCCACACTAGAGATTTTTATTTAGTCCTAGAAAACCCACAAATCTGAGCAGCCATGTGCTCCCTAAATGTGTCACTGCCTCAGTGAAGAGGAAGAGAAGGATGCTGAAGCCAGGATCTTTGCTCTGTGTGTAGCACAGGCTACAACAGACCTAGAAATACATATGCTGTTCTACTGCTTGAATTTTCCCTTAGAAAAAAAAAAAAATAAAGGAGAAGAAAGATTGGTCTCACAAAACTGTCTCACAAAGCTTTCAAAGTTTTATGGCACCACAAATTAAAAACAATGGGCCAGATTCTCTGTGACTTAAATATGTGAAACTGTTGACTTCAAGGAAAATTCACCAGTTTATTGACTGGAGAATGTTCCATGTGCACATCCAGCACTGCCCCGTGCCCAGAGCTGCACACACAGGACCAGGCTTTGTACGGCTGCCTGTGCTGGCTGGGGGGACAAGGAGCTTTCATTATTTCTGAGCAAAAGCAAAGTGTGACTCTTGTATCAGGCACTTGGCCAAGCTGGTCAGTGATTGTGAGGGTTTTATGGGTGATTTTATATCAGAATCACAGATCACAGAATTGTTTTGGCTGGAGGAGACTTGCAGTATCTAGTCCAGCCTGTGCCTGATCCCCACCTTGTCACCAGCCCAGAGCACTCAGTGCCACATCCAGGCCTTCCTGGGACACCTCCAGGGGTGGGCACTCCAAACCTCCCTGGGCAGCCCCTTCCAAGGTCTGACCACCCTTTCCATGAAAAATTCTTCCTGATGTCCAACCTGAGCCTCCCCTGGCACTGCTTGAGATCATTTCCTCTTGTCACTTGTCACTTGTCACTCCTTTCAGGGAGTTGTAGAGAGCAAGAAGGTCCTCCCTGAGCCTCCTTTTCTCCAGGCTAAAGTTTACTCCAACCTACAGAAGTCTGGCCTTTCCTGACAGGAACTTCTAGGCAGATTTCATGCAAACCTGTGATTTCCAGAGCTGAGGAACTGATCTGGCAGAAAAAAACAATCTGACAGATAAAAAAAGGAAAAGAAAAAAAAAAGTTAATTTTTAACTAGATCACTTTCTGGTCTCATTCATTCTGTGGTCAGGGGATAGCAAAGGGACAGGAATGTGTGGATGGGGGCAGGAGGGTGACAAAGGGGAGTGGTGATGCTGCTCTTTCCAGCAGCAATGTGCATAAAGTTCTTTTAAAGTGGTTGTGAAGTTGTTTTGGTTGGGCTAAATTCTGGCAGAGACAAAATCTATTAGAGCTGCTTCCATCATCTTTTCAGGCTGTTCTTCTCCCATCTCTCCATTCCTCATTGGCTTTTTTTGCTGTCTCTCTATAGCATTGAATTTAATCTACTGGTCACTAGAGCAGTACAAATAATTGATTTTGTGGTTCACTGGTTGTACAGAACAAAAATAACATTAAAAATGGGTTGATATGAAATGGATGTTTGTTCAACTTTTCAGCAAAATGAAGAAATTGAAACATTTCATTTCAGGCTCAGTGAAAGTTGTAAGCCTTGATGTTTATTTTCACCTTATTAATCCAGTGAATTTTTATTTTTTTTTTTGCAATTTTTAAGGTGCAAAAGTTAATCTCAAGATGTGAAGTCAAGTAGTGCCACTTCAAAAATGTCAAAAGAGAAACTGTTTGATTTTCAGTGTATTGTGTTTAGCTGTTTGTTCTTCAATTTGAATTTGCAAGGAGTTTTTATATCCTTGAGTTAGGGAAGGATGGAAAACAGAAATTACTGTCCTTGTTGTTCAGTCTGTGACTTTGAAATCTTGAAATTCCCAAGGGTCCAGCTTTGATTTTCCCTGGGTTCAGCATCTTAGGATAAAGAAAAAAACCAAAACAATAATAATTTCCCCAGCATGGCTGGGCAAAGGAGTGAGAGCCAGGATGAGCAGCCAGAATGCAGCTCTGCTTGGGAAGGCTCGTGGTGCTTCCCAGGGACCTGGGGGCTGTGACTGTGACAAACCCTGCCACGGCTGCACTCACAGCTCCTCTCTCACACACACCCTGGCAGGTTTTCAGCCCTGTTCCACTTGTTTGGATGCCTGAAGCATCCAAGGAAGCACCGTGAATGTTCTTCTCAAACAGCATTAAGTTGATCCTTAGCTCTGGTATGAATTGATAGGCACTGTTAGGCCTTTTAATCTTTGCTTGGGCTTTTTTAGTTGTGCTGAAGTTGTGCTGACAAGGTTTTCTTATTAGAGTTTTATGCTATCTGTTTAAAGGGGACATCAACTTTTTTGTTTTCCAGTCAGAGGCAAGGTTTTTTTAGGAGAGACAGCACAGCAGCTCTGAGGGACAGAGGGAGCTGAGATGAAAGGAGGTTCTTTTCTCCATGTGGAATGAGCAATGGAAATCCATACAAACAAAAATACCGAATCTCCCTGGTTTATATTATGCCTGTAAATGAGTGATCTACATTGGTTTGTAATCAGTTAATGCTGTGTAAATAAATGTGTGTAAAGCAAAACCTGAAACCCATTTCCATAGTACATGTAAACAATGAAGCCTTCTAGTGTTGTCTTCAATGTAAATGCTAATCTAAAAGTGACATACTACACGTTTATGCAACTTTATGAAAGCCACAATTTACATTCCTGTCTCAGCATCTCTAAAAGCAGTTTGGCAAACAGAAACCATTCAGTAAAGGGCATAAACCAGACAATTCCATCACGCAGCATCTCCCCCAGCCCCAACCTTCATTCTTCATGCAGTGCAGGGACTGCTGTTATTACATCCCCTGCATAATGCAACTCCCTGCATATGTGCAGCTTTTTGTGGGTTTGCATAAGCAGAATAAAGGCAGGAGTAGGGGTTGGCAGGGAATGGCTGGGGCTGAGCTGTGCAAGGCTTCGTCCTGGGGTGTCTGAGCAGGCACAGAGCTTGGCCCTGGTCAGGCTGGAGGAGCAGCTGCTCTGGCTGCCTTTGGATTCGGATGGTGACAGCTTGGGAACATCCCTGGCAGCTGCAGGATTTGACAGAAGGACACACCTCTCCTTCTCTTTGATATTCTTGAGAACAGAGGGCAAGAGGAAGGATAAGTGGCACCAGCCTTTGATACGCTTGGAGCTGCTGAGATGTGGGAGCAGAAAATCTGTCGGGGCTCAGGGAAGGGCAGCCCCGCATGCCAAGGGAGCAGCACACACCCAGCCCACAGGGACAGCCCGGAGGCAAAGCAGGTGATAAGTTCACATTCTGATAAGGCTCCTGTGGTTTAGATGAGAAAATCCCTGCTGTGAGCTGTGTGCCTGGAAAGGCAGATCCGTGCCTGCCTGCTGGTCTGGGGGAAGCTCTTAGCCAGACTGGCCAAGCACTAGCACAGATCTGCAGTGTCTTCCAGCACAAAATTTCCTTCTCAATCCATAAAGAAATATTTTGATCCTCCTTCCAGTGAATCCCAGAAGCAGCACAGAAATATTTTAGTCACTGAACCTTTCCAAAGAGATCTGCATCCTGCTGGGATTGGATGAGGATGTCCACATCCTGTCCCCTTGGAGGCTTCTGGCATCGTGGGGGAGTATTCCCCTCCACATGTCAAGCAGAGGCTGTGCCCAGCAGGGCTGCTCCCAGCATGCTGTGACAGCAATGACTCTGCATGTTCCTCTCAGATTCCTCCAGAGCAGCTGACTATGGTCCAGTGGCTTGGGAACATATTTTAAAAGCTAACAAGGCAAAGAGAAGCTTTCATTCTCTTTCTTAAAAAATATTTTTAGCTGGTTTTTTTTTTTTCTTTTTAATGAGTAGATTATTAATTCTGTTTTCAAATGAGGCAGATGCTTATTTCAGCAGAGAAGCTGTTACACTAAAATAAAAAAGTCATCCTGTTAGATGGACAGAATAATTTTGTTCTGGCACAAGTAGCACTGGGAGAAGGCATTATAAGTTTTTTTTTTTATTTCTGAATCCCTGCAATGTTTCCCGTAGGTTCAAGAAAGTATGGGGTTTTTTTCCCTTTCTTTTTTGCTAGTTGCCACCCACACTAGGCTCTGTAAATGGAGCAAGATGTGTCCCACCAGGGCAGCTGGAGCCATCCAGGCAGCTTTCCTGGGCTAAGCTGCTAAGAGCAGGTACAGATCCCAAGGACACAAAGAAACCCTGGAATCAGCTTTGCCTGCAGCAGGGTTTGGGTCAGCCCTTTGTGCCAGGATCTCCTCTGCAGGCAGTGTGATATCAAAAATTCCTGTGCAGAGCCAGCACTTTGCCTGGAGAAGGAGCTGAGGCAGCATCCAGGTGTCCTGGCACAGCCCAGCTTCCCTCAGGAGAGCCCTGGGCAGGTGAGACCTGCTCTGCTCCTAGGCATGGGGCTGATGGAGGCAGCATTTGGCTGCCAGGGGTGTGCACCAGGGCTCTGTTTGCTGGTGGCCAAGCCTGGGAGCTCTTAGGATCAGACCCATTTCACACCTGCAGCTCTTCACCCTTCCAGAACTGGCATGGTGACCATGAGGTGTTTACAGGAAGCTGCCATGAGGTTTGCTTCACCATGGAATGATTTTTTTTTCCCTGGTCAGATACATCCCATCAAGTTAAAAACATGGAGAGAGGGAGGAGAGGAGCAGGGATGGTGTTTACACCCACTCAGCTCTCTGGGCTGAGGCACTGCAGTGCAGGCTGCTGGCAGCTGCTGCCTCCTCCTCCTCTTCCTCCTCCTCTTTGTCCCTCCCTGCCAGACTCCTCGCAGCTGCCTGGCTCTGGAACCACTATTCCAAGAAGACAGAGATCCTCCCCATTCCCACACTCTGTGGCGTGGGAAAGCCTCTGACCTGCTCCAGCACCTGCCTGAGAGGGAGCCTTGAGGTCTGGCAGTGGCAGCTGCCAGCGGGGCCAGGCTGGGGCTTACAGAGGGAAGGCATCCTCTAAAGGATCTGTGATGCTTCTAAATCAAAGTCCTGCTGACAACACAGAGTACTAAATTCCTGCCTGGGGATCTGCTCCTACAGTCATGTGATGACATCAGAATTTAAGCTTTAATTAAGAAATGAGTGCAGGCAGGGAGGAAGAGTCTCTAGTCCGTATGGCTACAAAAGAAAGCTTGGAAACATGACCTGAGTGCAACCAACATCTGCTTTAATGTGCAGATGGCTCCCAGCAGAGGGGTGAGTAGCTGGGAGAGGAAGCCATTCCATCAAATTCTCAATCAGGTCAAGCCAGCTTGTGCTTCTGCTTGCAATGAAAGAGCTTTTTTGGAGAGAGATTCCAAAAAAGCTGTGCTACAGCAGAATTAAATGGAATCGTGGAAGCCTACAAAGGCTTGGGTTGGAAGGGACCTTAAAGATCATCTAGTCCAGAGACCTTGGCATGGGCAGGAAAGCCACCCATGAGATCAAGTTGCTCAGGGCTGTCCTGCAGCCTTGCAGGGCCAGGTTTCACCCTGACACAGCCCCTGCTGATGGACAAACATCTGGAGGTGTGAGAGCTGCCTGACTGAACCTGCCAATGAGGCACAGCACTTTTTAGGCAGCAGCATGGAAATTGTCTGCTCTGAGATTGAGGCAAGGGGTGTTTTCCCTCAGGAGTTCCTTAGCCCAAATTGAAGGGACTCCTTTAATGTACCCATCAACACTTGCTGGCCCCAAACCCCCTGGCTGTGCTTTCTCCTGCCATCAGTTTCAGCAAAGGTAGGGAACAACCAGGCATTTTAGAAGCCAGTGAAAGAAAAACCCCGACTCTTCATCTCCCAGGGATACACAAGGCTTGTTGAAGGAGAACCCTGTTTGATGGCTGTGCTCTCACCAGGGTCTGGAGGCTCAAAAATGCCTGATATTGCAATAGCCTCATTCCCCTGAGTGAGTGTCATGGAAAAGCCACTGGAAGTTTCCCTGTAACTCATGGCTGGGACCAGTCTCTGGACTCTGACTCAGTGAAGCATCCTGGCCCTGGAAGCCTGTCCTTTCTGCAATAAAAGTGCCTTTTTGCAAGCTGCAAACAGAGGTTTCATGGTGACTGGCAGCTCTGCTGGAGCATGGGCTGGGTTTGAGCACGGATTTGAGATCTGAACATCACGGAGCACTTGGGGCATTCGGGGTGGATGAGGATGCACTAACCAGTGAGGGATATTTCTACCCCATGGCAACCTGCAGGTGGAAGAAGTTATGCCAGGAGAGCAAAGGTGTTTTATTGCCTGTGTATCCCTGCAAAATCATTTTCATTATCCGTGTATCTCTGAAAGGTATTTTCATTGTCCATGCACCCCTGAAAGGTGTTTTCATAGCCCATGCACCCCTGCCCAGCCTCACTTTGCATTCCCTCCCCTTTCTCTCATACTGGTTATTTCCATTTCAGCAAAGGCAAACCTGCCCATCGAGTATTCAGCATTAAATATTTCAGTGTTATCTTCCAGCTCTTGAGCGAAAACCCCAGAAAAAACATTACTTTTAACTCCCCTCCAAATATTTGAGGCTGTCCCTGGGGAGTGCAGATGCACAGCCAGGGTGAGGCTAATCAGAGAGCCTGGTACATGGGGAAAAGCATGTGTTGGATAGTTAAGAGCAAGCAGGAAATACAGGAATAAGACAAGAAGTTTTTTAGCTTCCTCTCTGATTAAAGTGAAATGAATAGTCCCACAGTCCTTGTTCTCCTTGTTTTCCTTCCCCTGTTTTCCTCCCCTTCTCCCCCATTCATGTGCAGACTGTGAAAGTGTCAGATTCCCCCCTCCCACCCATAAAAGACTCCTCTCTGTTCCTTGGGAGTATTTGATATTTGGAGTCTGTGCTGTACTGTTCAGCAGTGAGTGTTGCCAAGTCACATGATGAACTGTATCTCAAGACTATTTAATGTCTCTTCAAAGCCCACACTTTCAGAGTCCTGTGATTATGTAAATGTCTCAACTCAATTTTTAAAGTAAGTTTACGGCCCTCATAATTGCAGAGGAAAACTTGATAATACGACTCCTACATACTCAGAAAGCAGAAGGCAAAAAAAAAAAAAGAAGAAAAAAACCTCTGAAGTTTATCAGATTTTAAAAGTCTCATGAATTTTAAAACCAATCTCTTAATTCTTTTTTTGAGCTTGACTCATGATTTTCAAACTGTCACCAGTGTGGCTGTAGGGACTGTAAGGCTGGTTTGTTATCTTATTAGGTAACTTACATAAAATAGCTGAGCCCGTGGAGACTCAGAGATGGAGTATTGCACTTCAGTGCCCATCTGGAGACAACGGTGTCTTTTCTTCTGTGGAGTTGCTGAGGACCTCCTTCAGGTCTCCAGCCACTACTGCAGCATAAATATTTCCCCAAATTATATTAGTGTTAATCATATGAATGAGAATAGCCATAATATTGATCTTCATAATACTTAGGTTATTAAATTTGAGTTCGAAGGTAGTCCTGTGGTGCGATTCATAACAGCAAATCTCCTCAGCATGCATAAGCAGGGAGAGCAGGCCACAGAGCAATAGCACTGCAAACCCAGGGAGAAATATATTCCAGAATCTTCCATCCTACCACAGGATTGCACAGGGAACAGACAATTGTAGCTAAGTAACCAATGCCACAAACGAACTTTTGCTAATTGTTTGCTGATCTCAGATGAACTGAATTGATCTGAAAGGACAAGAAAACCTCTGAATGTTGAAATGAATAGTTCTAATATTTCTGTGGGTATACGCAGCACCCAGGGGCTCTTTACTCATCACAGAATCACAGAATGCTTTGGGTTGGAAGGGATCTTAAAAAAACCCCAGTTCCAGCCCCTTACAATGGGCAGGGCCACCTTCCACTAGACCAGGCTGCTCCAAGCCCCATCCAACCTGGCCTTGGACACTTCCAGGTGTGTGGCATCCACAACAACATCCCTGGAATGTTTACAGACACAAACCCAGGGCAGCTGACGTGGTAGGATGAGGAGGGATCACCACTGTTGTTTGCCTTCCCAATGCAGGTGCACTCAGGCTGTGTCATTCCATTTTAGGATCCACACACCCTGAAGGGTGAGGAGGTGACAGAGCAAATAGGGCTCTGCTGGTCACTCACAAGTGACTTTGTGCCCACAGAGCCATTGATGTTTGAGGTGCACACAGCTATTGAAGTGTCTGCAGCATCTTGCACAGCCTACAGTGGATTAAATGAAATTTGAGAATGCTTCCCTGTGAAATGACTCTGTAATAAGGGACAGAAATTACCAGCTCTTCCAGCATGTAAAAAAAGAGGAACCAAGAGTGTGCAAGAGGCTGAGTGCTACTATGTAATAAGCTTACAGGATAATTGCCAACTGTACTTGGAATTAATTTTCTCCTGCAGAAGAGTCATAAAAGTAAGTTTATTGTTTTCACTCTGGGGAACCAAATGTTTGGATCAGGTCTTTTAAAAAGACAGTACTTTATCTCCCCTTGAATATATAAGCTCCATTGGTGACCATCTCCTGCACAATTGTGAGTGAGCACCCAAAGGAAAAGATTTTCTATGCACAGTTGCTGTCAGTGAGCTAGCACAGAAGTATCTCAGCTCCTTGTCAGGGTCTCACAAGTGTTTGTGTAAAATGTTTGTGACACTGAGGCAGGATTTTCACTCGTAGTGGTAGGGATTGTGCACTGAAGGGGGAACAGAGCTGGTGAAATTCTACGAGGGTGGAGGAAAACAAATAACAGAATGGCAAAGTCTTTGTATTTTAGGTGCAATAAATTGTCTCAGCGAGGTAGGAAAACATTTTCTCCACAGTAAGGTTTTGTCAAAATGCTTTATTTTGTTAGCAGTGAGGTGTTTCATACTGATGAATTCGGTTCACCATATTTTTGATATGTGCCTCTCTGGTCACCAGTGACTATGATGAGAGCAAGAGATCTAAGAAATGAGCTATTTTGACAACATTTTGTCTAATGAAAACATTACAAGCTGTTCCAGATTGTTCCAACATGGAACAAAGACAGATTCTGCAGGCCTGAAAGTAGCTACTCAAAGGAATCCTCTCCTGGGCAGCTCCAGCCACAGCTGAAGCTGGAGCTCTCCCAAAAGTGAACGATTTAAGCTTTGTCTGGAGACACAGAACTGGAGCCCTTACCAATTACAGATGAGTTATCCTCAGGTGCCACGGGGAGAGTGCACAGGGACCGAGGAGTAAAGGATTAGCCAGTGCACACAGAAATATTGAGCAACTCACTACTTCCTCCTATTGTGCTCATGCCAGTGGAAATCCTTCTCAGAATGGCATATTTTACTCATTTTTTAAGAGCTCTCAATTTTTCATTGAGGAAGGGAAGGTGGAACAGCCTCCGATCTGTAATCAATCAGCCCACTCTCACAGGAAAGCTCTGAGGAAGAGCTCTTGCTCTTTTGTCCTTTATCTTCTCTTAGAACTCACAGAAATTGTATTTCTGAATGAGATTGAAAGGCACAGCCAGGGCAATCCTCAACTAAATCTCACAGACCTCCATCCTGTAGTAAATATCCTGTAGTAACTAACCCTAGGGACAATATTCCAAACAACATTTGTCCAGTCAGAATGTTTCAGATAAACTTGGCCCGGACTTAAAAAAAAGGTATTTAAGCACATTGTGTGGGTAAATAACTACCTAAGTACCACATTCCTGTAGATTTTAGTGGGCATTACAAAATCAGGAATTTTTAAACAGGATCTGCTACTATCTGAAATGCAGCCATCCATAAGATAAGCCATGAATTTATTGTCTCTGGTAATAAATCACTAGAAATACACAATGATAAAAAGAGGAATAACAGACCCGGCTCGTGCAGGGATCTCAAAGTCCTTTGCAGCCATTACAGTTCTTTAGGATAGCGGAGGAAAAGGCTGAGCTTTGTTTGTTTGTTTTGAATGAATAAATTAATCATTAGTAAAATATTATGCAGTTCATCAGATATATTATTCACTAGCTATTTGTCAAAATAACAGCTCAGTCATATATCATCAGAACTAAACATTTATAATGTGTGTATATCTAGTCATGAGATGATTTATTCAGGCTTATGGTATTTTAGTTATTGACCAGTTAAAGCTTTGCTCCTTAGGGAGGCAGAGGCGTGGAAGGCTGGGAGCTCTTGGTGAACTTAGACCATCTCTTTTTGCTGTGGTTTTGTTCAGGACTTGATACAACAAGCAGAATACCACATCTGTATTTCCTTTTGGCACAGTCTCAATAGATCAGCCTTAATTCTGATTATCTATAGCCAATGCTAGGTTTACCTCAGGTAGGGAAATCCATCCACTTGTTCAAAACCAAACTGTGATCTGAGTTCTCTGTGTTCTCTCAGGACCAGTGTCTGACCCCAGCACCAAAGTCCTCATCCCTTCTGAGTTATCTCAACTGTTTGGTATCTCCCCACCTCACAGCTGCTGTTTAGGGAATGTTTAGGGTTCCCAGCTCACTGCTCCATGTGATAAATCACACAGTTTTGGAAATACTGGGAAAGAACAGAGCAGTTTTCTACCAGATCCTTCCCAGCTCCCTCTCCTGTGCCAGCGAGCTGGACTCCTTCCAGAAGTGCCTCAGCAGAGGGAAGCTACGTGACTGACACTCCCCAACTCCCCTTGTGATTCGTGACCACCATCCCAGAAGGTTGCAGGTCCTTCCAGACCTTTATTGGAGTCAAACATTGCAGCCTCTCCCCTTGGTTTTATTAGGGAAGCTGGTGTCAAATCACCCAGCTCCCTCCTACACGATAAAAAATGTTTATAACCCAGTAAATTCTAACATATCAGCAGCTTGTTATGGAGGGAGAAGGTCACTGGGAGAGAAAGGGGAAAAAAAGTTACTCTTCCATTTGAAATGCTGGCTGGGTACAGACGAAGGAGTCAGCACTAGGAAAATATCTTTTGATATGATAAAGTCTCATAATAGAAAATGTTGCTGCAATACAGGCCTTGTTTCTTCAGATAAATATTTAATATAGATCACTAAAGATTAATCGAGTACAGAAAAGTGTCTCTTACATGGTTGGTGTAAAGAAAACATCTTCTCGTTAATTTATTATGGAGCCTGAAATGAGAAAAATCCTATGGAGAGAAATGCAGGGTACGGTTTCCATAGAGAAGCAGAGTGCCACACCAGAATTTATTTAGTGTGTGGGCAGAAGACTTCCCAGAACCAGCTGCAGCGTGGCATTCGCGTGATAAAAAAATCCCAGTGTAGGAAGAAGCCTCCCAGAGCCACTCGTGTCTTGCTGCTCTGAGTCCTGCACATCCCAGGGGTTCCCGAAATGGTGACACAAGAGGAGCTGTGGGCATTCCAGAGCTTGGATGAAGACTGTAAATGGCAGGTGTAACACCCCAGCTGCTCAGGGAAGGGCATTCAGTCCTTTTGGGGTGAGGTGGAGCCCTGAGCTCACTGTGAGGAGAGGAGCCCCACGTCTTGGAGGCTCCTTGCTTTAGCCAGGACAACCATCCCCCTGACAGGGTGTCCAAGGCACTGTGGCATCTCACAGTATTGGCCAGTAAGGGATTCAGGGTGCTGCTGTGGGGTTCTCCTCTCCCACAGTGCTGGGACATGTTCAGCCAGTGATGGGTAAAGGACAGGATCCTTCTGCTTTCTGCCACTGTCCACAGAAACCATCATCCCAACCATTTAGCAGCCATTAAATAGGACGGCGACAGAGGATAAATCATAAATAGCAGCAGATACAGTATGAGGGGGAAAATAAGAGTCACAGGCAAGGGAGGAGAGATAAAAGATCCAATTTCAGCTGAGATTGAAATGGAACAAAGTAAATGAGATGAAGAGATACACGGGGATTGTTCCAGATGGCCAACTCCACTGCCATGGAGCCTCTGGCTTCATCTTGTGATGAACTTGGGAACAAGGGGGTACCTCTTTTTTAGCTGAATCAGACAGGGAAATCCAGCAGATCTGTCTGTGCTCAGGAATGGGGGAAATAGAGGAGGTCCCTCCTGAAATGCATACTCTTGAGACCAGAAACAACTCTGGAGAGAAGGAGGCTGGAACATTTTTCCACCTCTCCAAGAAGCTATGTCGAGTTGTTTCTCTAGAGGCAAAACTTTCATTTTCTCCTTGGCCTTTCTCTGAGGACACCTTCCTGTTTTGGGAATGTTTTTGCCAAGCAGCTGACAGAATGCATGTTTAGCTCTCCCCAAGGGGGAGGCTGAGGGGAGGAAGGTTGAATGCCACCAGTCATACCCTCTGTGCACGACTGGGAGGTGAGCAGGGAATGGAGCTGGGAGGAACATGGGAAAACCATGGATAGAAGGGATGGTTGCCTCCATTTCTGTGCCATATGAAACTCCAAGGGTGTCTTCTGGCTGAATTCACAGTATGCCATTTTTTTGGCTCACGTGGAAGGTGGTGGAAGGACAGAGTGGCTTTAGCACCTGGTATCTTAACCCAAGGACCATGGCACCAAGAGGACCCAGCAGCATCACAGCTTCCCACCTCCCACTCTTCCATTTGAAGAACTGAAGTCCTAAACCTCTGGGACACTGGGGGTGCTCTCTTTGCAGTCAGCATCTCTCAGGTCTTGACTGCCCCCAGAACCCAAGGAACAACCAAAATCCTAAATAATAATTTTCTCTGGTTCTATCACAGGCTGTTGGACAGGTGCAAATGAACAGCAGCTCTAAGCTGGGACTATTTAGAGGAAAGCCCAAGAGATTTTTAATAGCAGTGGGAACTGTTGCAGTCGTTTAATATGAAACTATTCTGTGTTTAGAACATTTATCTGTGGCAGATGGCATGGATCTGGCCAGGAGAATTGCAACAGCTAATTATTAACAGTTATCCCACCCATCCCACCCCCATGATAACCCACAGCTGACCAAGGGGCTCCTGTTTTGCCTCCTGCAAGCACCACAACTGCACTGCAGCTCGGTCCCTGTCACCTTGCTCTCTGACTCTGCCTGTCATGCTCCGCACTCCCGCCGCAGTGAGCCACAGATATAATCTAGGGAACACAAATATGATTTTATAATAAGTTTTCTATGCAGCCAGGATAAAATGCCAAACAGAATCAGAAAACAATCAGTCAGTGAAACTCTGCCCCAGCGATGAGCGTGCTGCTGGGCATGGTCCAGTGCCCAGGAAGATTGAGGCTTTAAATACAGGCTCCACATGCCCATCCAGAGACAGGGATAAGTGGGGCAAGGAGAGATGGGCAGAGGAGGTGGGAATACCCCGTGCATTTCCCGTTGGGAATAAGTTAAACCAGGAACAATATCAGAGCTGCACAAAGACACCTCAGTACGGGGTTGCTTCTCCCTTCCTATCTGCCTGGAGATGGGATTTGGAAACAGCTGGGGTTTGGCCATGGCAGTGGAAGGAGCAGGGACAGGCAGAGCTGATGCAGGGACAGATCTCAGTGAGATAAACATGCGCTTGTTGTGGAGGCCTCTGGGTGCTGCTCTTGCACAGAGCTGGATAATTTATTCCTCCCACAGTTTTAGGAGCCCTCCATTAGGTTTTCAGGTTGGTTTAAGTTTACATCAGGTTCTCTGTCCTGCCACAGAATATGGTGTGTAGGGCCCTATGTCTGTCCTGCTCTGCATACTGCAGGAGCTGGGGGAGAGGAAAACAGACAGGAAGGCTGGGAATCATGAGGAGGGAAAGGAACTCCACCAAAAGGCAGGAGAAAGGAGAACACCGGATGCCTTGGTGTAGAGGGAAGTGCTGAAATGCATCCCACTGGCTGGAGCATCACTCAGCTTCTCTGGGGGTTTATCCCAGTCCAGAGAGGGCAGAGCTGTATCCCAGGGATAATGACCTAGACCAGGGCAAGGAGGCAGCTGTTCTGTCCCCCTTCCTCCTAGCACTTGCTCAGGCACTGGGGATTGTGAGGTTTCCAGTCAGTAGGAGAAAAGATCAGGACCTGCTCTCTATTAGACTGCAAAGATACTGCTTTCTATTTTCTGTTCCTCCAGTATTGGTAAGAGTTGGGGGATTCACATTAGCTTTTTTCCTGTCTTCTTTAAGCACTCCAGGCTTGAGTCATATAATTGTATAACTCACAACTTTCATTTAAAAAATAAGAATAGGCTTTCTTTTAGGCTTGCAGAGCAAAGCCAGAAAATACAAGTCTTTAAATCTCAAAACACAGAAGGCAAATAAAAAGCATTGCAGATATTGTTGTTTTGCTCAGTAGATAAATATATACATAGACATGTGCTTCTGAATTCTGGGGTCCAGTTCATTCTTTGGGAGCAGAGGCTCAGATGTGCAATAGCATGTAATCCCTAATTCAGGTGTGTGTGTATCTTGAATTAGAATAGGAGCTGATAATTTAACTTTGCCCAGTCTTCCCCTCCTGAAATAGCCATGAGGGGAGGTTTTTCATGGAATCCCAGAATGGTTTGGGTTGGAAGAGCCCTTAAATATCACTCAATTCCAATCCTCTGCCACAGGCAGGGACACCTTGAGGTCTCTCCTCAGCTTTTCTGCAGCATCTGAGGCCCTCAGACTGATTGTTCATCCTCAGAAGGATCCTGTATTTTAACTCAACACAAACCAAGGAGTCTGCCACGAAAGAGAGCAGCACAAGAGAGAGGGGAAGAACCAATCCCCCAGGAGTTCCCACCCAGACTCAGCAAAGGATTCCCACACCCTACCTGGGAGATGATAAGTGCCAGGGGTGTGCATCTGATCCCTCTCATCAGCTCCAACACCTCCCTTTGGCATCACTCCAGCTCACTCCACTGCTTGCACATGGATTTTGTGTCCTCCATAAAGGGCTGAGCTTTGGGAATCGGCGCAGTGGTGATTTTTAATAGACATATTTCTGTCAGGACGTAAGGGAATGGCCTCAAGTTGCACCAGGGGAGGTTTTAGGTGCTAGGAGTTGTGGAAGAGGCATAGGAGGGGCTGCTCAGGAAAGTGGTGGAGTCACCACACCTGGAAGGGTTCACAAACTGTGTGGACATGGCCCTTAAGGACATGGTTGGATGGTGAATGTGGTAGTGGAGCTGGTTGATTGTTGGACTGGATGATCTTGGAGATCTTCACCAAATTTAATGAATTAGTGATTCTGGCCCTGTTTCTGTTCTCTGTAGCTGATGTAGGGTGGTGTTTGCACATCATCAGCACCCTGGGTGAGGTGTGGAGGCAGAGATGAACTGAGCCCTGGGCAGGCAGAACAGGACAGCAACCTCAGCCATGACCCCACCATCTACATTAGTCCTTGCTGGTGAAATACTTTGACCTGTTTACATCTGTGGGAATTTGCTTCATGGTTGTGTGCTATATTCTCAATATTTTCCTTGGAAAAGTTGTTCATCTCCTGCTGCTTTAGCTTCTCCATCTACAGTGACACATTTGCTTAAAGGTGCTTTGAGATCCACATATCAAAGTCACAAATAATATGTTTCTTTAGAAAACATGACTCATGATGGGGAAATTGCCAAGCATGTGCCTGAATAACCAAGTGCCTCAGAGCTTCACAAACAGATCCCAGGAAACAAAAGCATTTGCATTCACAAGTCCCTGTTCGTTGGCTAGGACAGGACAAAAATAAAGCTTTTTCTTTATGAAGTGTTGCATAAAAAGCATGGTTATCTTTTCATTGCAGGCCACTTTGCAGCATGCAAAGAGATTGCCTTTCTTCATGAGTTTGTGAATTTTTATTTTATTGCAGTCTTTTTATTTCCTCCATCAAAACATGCCTGAGTTTGAAATGGCATGACTAGGAATGAAAATTAAATACATCAAAACTGATTTTTGTAGAAATGAGATTTTGAAGCAACCAGGGAATATTCAAGGCTTTCTCACAGCTTGTGTTCAGTTTTTTTGCTAAAGAGAGATGTAGTCTGAGGAAATGGGTCACCTTTTTCCTAGAGAAAATTTCTTCAGTTTTACTGTAATTCTGAAATGTCATAGGCTTTTGGGGACTTTTTTTTTCTTTTTTAATCTTGAGCAAAGCACAAATGTCTCTGATTATGTATGACTCAAATTTTGCTGCAGCTATACTCTGCAGCCTAATTTTTTTTAGCCCTTAACCTCTTATCTTACGTTATTTGCTAGTAATTTCAGACCCAGTCACCATCTGAATCCTGTACTGAGAGGGGACATCCTCTGCATACAGCCACTGGGGATGTTCCTGCTTGCTGGATCCCACTTGAAAAGCAACCCTTGGCCAGTGGCCTGAGTGGAACAGCACAGCTTGTAAACTAAAGAGATGTGGATCCCCAGTCTGAGGGTGAAGGCACAGAATTGAGTCTGGAGGAGCCATGAGGAGGAACCACTGTTTTATCCTAAACCAACTCTGAGGAAATAATGTCCCAACACTATGGAAATTAAGTGGCAAGGATCAAAGTGGGAGGGAAATGTGTCTTTATTTTACTGTTTTAACACAGTTTTTGTTCACTTGCTCTCTCCTACCTCTGCTGCATACCCACAGAAGCTTCCTGCAAGGTCCCTTGCAATGGCTTAGATGATAAAGGCTGAGTCCTTATCCCATCCCCGGTGCCATTCTGAGGCTGGTGGCCATCTGCTGGATCTGGGTGTGCCTTTGCAAGCAGGCAGTGCTTCGTCTGCCTGTCCTCTTGCAACCCTGCAAATCCTCCCCCTGCAGCGTGGAGCACACGTTTCCCTCTGAAGGATGGCAGGGACGTGGCTGGACCCTCCTCACGTCACATAACCTGGACAAAACCCCCTCAGCTACCCTGCAGTGAAGGATCCCTGGTGGGAACAGGTGGCTTTGCCAACTGGTTGCCTTTAGGCACCCCATCCACTCACCAGCTCCTGCTGGAGTGCTCAGTGGTGTCTCCATCAGCTGAGGATGACTCAGGGCTGAGGGCTGGGGACAGAGGACACTTTCCCATCCCTGCCTGCCCACAAGCCTGGCAGCTGTGCCCAGGTGGCTCTGCCAGGACCGCCTGGAGGGCTCAGTACAGGAGGCAGGAGCAGCTTTGTATTTAAACATCATCTTTTGGGGTTTTTTTCCCTCTTAAATCAGTGAATTTGAGCCTTTGCCAAGTGAGGAGCATGACTGACCGGAGGAAGTGTGATGGCTCCATTTTCTAACAACAGTTTGAGTTCTGAAACATGGTTGCATGCTGTGTTGGAGAAAATTTTGTACCTTTTTTTGAGAAAAAGGGCAATCAAGGCTAAATTTCTGTTACTACTTTCCCAGTATTGACAAATGCTGTGCTGAAGCTGCCAGCAGTGCAGCAGCCAGGTACCCTTGCCTGCAACGTGAGGAATCAAGGTTCAAGGCGACATTTCTCAGTTTTTTCATCTGAGCAAGCTGTGAATCATGATAAGTACAGAGCAAAGTTTGGGGCTGTGGTGTCACAGGCTGAGGTTATCAGCTTGCTACAGCTAAAATTAGGAAAAGGAGCCTGTGGTCGACATACACCTCTATCTGCAGGAAATGAAGCAAGTGCAATTTAATGGAATGATTTGTTCCAAACTGTGTTCTTGGTACAGCCTTTGATTGGTGCCACTGTGCTCTGAGGAGCACTGGCAGGTTCTGAATCCACATGGTGAATTTTGGGGCAGGGTAGGCACTGCTTGCTGACAGGGTCGATGGGGTAACAAGGACTCACCAGGACTTAGGGCCAGGCACCCCTGGGTGATTCATTATCTGCTCAACAAATTAAACTCTCCCTGCCTGTCTTCCATTGCAAACTTGGTTACAAAAGCAGCAGATTTAAATATTCTCATGTACTACTTAGCCACAAGAGGAGGGACTTCATCAAGGCTGTAATCCTCTTATCTACTAGAGTCCCCAAAACCACATCAGTGTGAAAAGGTCTAGTTTATCGGGTGTTTTTCTGTGGATTTATTGTTTATTTTGGGGTTTAGGGTTTTTTGTTGGGTTATTTTTGTACGTTGTGTTTGTTTTGTTTGGTTGGTTTGTTTTGTTTGGCTTTTTCTTTGTTTTGTTGGGGTTATTTGTAGTTTTTTCTTGTTTCCCGCCCCCAAACCAATTGCTACAGCACAAGACTGAATAGTTTGGGGCTTTTTTTCTGTCTATGCCACATGTTCCTATACAGCCTTATTTGTCTCAACATCCTTTGTCTTGGCTTCCCTTCCAACCTGTTGATGGCTGATGTCTTCTCTCATACCCCTGGATTGGGATTGTGTGCTGAGCAAAGGAGTGTCCCAGGAGGGAATTGGAAGTAGTGTGGAGAAGAGAACCTACAATCATGCCAGCTATCCCACCTTTCCTCAAAAATACCGAAAATTCCTTAAATGGCTCAGATGTTTCCACCCATTGCCTCAGAAATGCTGTTTGAAAGCTTCTTCTGGACAGCTCCTTGACATTCCAGGATCAGCTTGATTGTGAATTATGGGTTAAATTCCTAGAAGCAGAAATCCAGAAGACCCTGCTGTGAAAAATAGTATCTGTGTCATTGTATTTGTAACTAGAGACCTCAAAATTCCTGATTCACAGATGAATTTCTCTAGGCTATATCAGGTATTTTAGGGGGATATCTGTTCTGGCTGCATCTTCCATGACTTTTTATCCTAATTCACAGTGAAGGATTGGGTGTCTCAGGACCCTACAGCCTGTTGGAGTAGCTTCCTCAGTAGCTTAATAAACCATGTCTGGTCTGGGTGAGCTTTCAGGGAGAAAATAGCACCAGAGCAGAGCATTTGCTATTGTTAATAATGTTTGTTGAGCTGTGGTGGTGTGAACAACGCTGGGAGCTCTTGGAGAGATGTCACTCCAGCTTCCAGCAGCTCCCATCAACCCTGATGGGAATTGTGGTGGCTTGGAAGTGCTGTCAGCTGAGGTGACAGCCATGGGCAGCACTCACCAGCACGTCTGCTGGGCACCAAGGAGGATGGAGGCTGGTGATGGGAAGGGTGTCTGCAGTGCTCCAGGTGTGGGATTTTTGCAAAGAGGTCTGCATAAATAACATTACAGGGAATAAAAATCCCCAAGCTGCTAGCACTGGAACTGATGGATGAGATGGAAGGGCTTTGCTGCAGCTGGCTCTGGTGGGGTTTGGGAACAGATCCACAGAGCACCAATGAAGGCAGCTGGGTTGAAGAGTTCAGAAGTTACTGTGTGTTATTGAGGATGCAGAAACCCATGACTGGACATGATCCCAAGCAGGTGAAAGGATAGAAACTTACTCTGCCATGTTTTCATGTTTTGGATTTGAAGTCAGGGTTAAGAACCACAGCCATGATCACATTTAATGATAAGCAAACTTAATAATGATTAAATTTGATTACCTGTCTTTTTGCTTATTCTTACCTATGCTGAATCACTCTGCCTTGAGTCTCTAATAATAAATTTATTCCAGCTCTTTTCTAAACAAATTGATCTTTTGGGCACCCAACAATTACATGTTTCTTCCTAAGAGACCCAAATGCAGGCCTATCCTAAGAGAAAACACAAGATTTGGAATCATGTTTGTCTGACTGGATTTTAATTCAGTGCTGGAACAGCCTGTTTACCAAGGGACTTTCAAAGACACATGAAATTCCTCTAATTTTGAGGTAATTTTATTTCTTTTTGATTCTTGCAATGATCTTGTTGTTCTGGACCTATTTTTTACCTCCCTCTCTCTCTCTCTCTAAAAAAAACCCCAAGCCTCAGAGTTTTCAGCTCTGGAACAATTTAATATCTTTAAGAAAATGATTAGAGAGATGAAAACAAAACTCTGGAGCAGGCTGAACTGCTTGCCCAAAAAAGGAGGAGTGTTTGAGGTTTTAGCCAACACTAAGCACATGGCCAAAGGACAGACCAAGGGGAAAAGCAACAGGAGATTCTTCCTTTGTCCTTTGGAGCCAGGTGGAGGAGGAAGTAGTCCAACAGCAGTGCTTAATTTCTGCCATAGGACTCTTCTGAATGATTCAAACACTGATTGTCCTCTCCTTGGTTCAGTCCTGTCCAAGTAAATGCCCTTAGAGCAATAAACCTGCTGCAGACAGCACAGCATTTACCAATAGATCAATAGTCAATTTATTTACCTCATTCACCTGCCAGTGAGCCTGTCTGCTTGCCTGGCTGTTATGCAAAATGCTGTTGGACTTTCAGCTTAAGTGATTCCTTTCTCATACTTTTCTGAAATTAAATTTTTAGATTTTTTTTTTTCCTCTCTCTTCATGGCAGAGTTTCAGCCTCTGTCTAATTTGGAACTAGTTTAAATCTACAGACTGGAGGATTTTTAAATAGATTAAGGATGATGAGTGCCAAACCCTCACAGGATTCTTGTACATCCATTGAAAAGCTGAGCTTTGAAGAGTGACTTCTTCATGCTGGCCTAGATAGGGAAGAGGCCAAGCTGTAGAGGAAAGTGCTAAAAGAACATTGCACTGCTCAGCCTGGGGCTGTCTGGCATTTTGAGGGCACAGACTGGAAATGAAACATCACTGACCCCACCACAATCACAGATACCCCACAAAGACTTGTATAAACCCTGATCTGGCAGAACAAGATAAGCATTACAGTGCTGTTGTCATGCTCAGCCTGTCCCTTGGCATTGTGTGCAGAATCCAGGGCTCACAGGGACCTGGAAGAGCCATCGTCCTGAGGGCTGGAGATAACCAGGACTTTGTGCAGCCAGTGGCTGGCACAACTGGGCTGAAAAAAGGATGGCAAAGCAAAACAAACCCCCCCAAACCAACAGCTCTGTGGTAGGAGCATCTGGAAGGATTCTGGAAGATTTAGGGGTAACACAGAACTTGTTTCTTACCCAGGCAAGGACTAAAATCTGGTTTGCTTCGCACTCATTCTGACAGCTACTAATACTTGTCTGCAGCGTGTACAGACATGTCCAAAAATGTCTGTCTTAATGATGGTGAGGTGCTGGAAGGAAAACAGAGGCAGGGACACCAAAATCCCAGGGAACATCTCTCTGACATCAGGGAGTCCTGATGTCATCACAGTCAATTATGTGGGCAACATGCCAAGAAGGGGGCATGAAATAATGTTTGTGTCCTGCTGCTACTGAAGAGCGTGTTGCCTTCAGGAAGGCTCCTTTGGGAGCAGCTGATGATTTTCAAGATAAATTTTATAAAAAAAAGTCAAGAGCCATTGAGCAGAAAGGAGCTGGTGCCTTTTCCTTGCCCAGTTGCCAGGGAGGGGTGAGGCTGCTCCTGTTTGAGTATGCACTGGGTGGGCTGCCCTGGAGGATGTACATCCAGCACCAGGAGGGGTTGGGGTGTTCTACTTATGCTTTGCTCAGTGTCTTCCTCCTTTGCTATTTTTTTCCTTTTTAAAACTGTGTCTGTCTCGATCATTATTTGATGCATTTCCATTTCTTTTTTGTTTCAAGCACCAGGCTCCAAGGTCTGTGCTGAACTTGTTTCCTCACTTACATGCTTTGGTTGCCTTGGCCATTTGGAGATGAGGAATTTAATTTGCTCTAATGGACTCTGTCCCTCAGACTTCCCTCCCTGTGTAGAGATGCTCCTGCCCTTGGATCCTGCTGCCCTCCCTGATGGTGCAGAGTGGGGTCTGCATCATGTACCTATTCCAGTCTCTTGACTTTTCCTCCCTCTTCAGTATTTTTTCCCCTATTTTCCTGTTTCCCTGGAGGGGTCATAGTGCTAATGAGCACTGAGACATTCCTAGTGGCTCCTGCCCCTGACATACTGGCCTTGATGGAAGCTCATTAATGCATGAAGGGGCAGTATTTTCTCATCCTCAGCCCTACTCAAATGAAGTGTGTCCCCTTGCTGTTAGAGGGAGAAAACCCTTCACTATGTGTATGTGCCTCCCTGAGGCAGTGCTTCACCCCTCATCCCTCTTCCCTCCCACCTCCCTTCCCCCTGCAGCACCTCCTACCTCTTTCAGCCCTAAAGAAGCTCCTCTGGATTTTCTGCAGAGGGCAGCTGTCCTGTGCTGGCCTGGAAGGTATTTCCTAGCACACCCCAAATTTCCTTGAGCTCTCAGCCCTGCTGAGCCCGAGCACCACCAAGTGCCTCTCCCCCACTACTGAGACCTTGGGTCAGAGTTTCTCCTTATCCCATCTCTGCCTCAGGGATACTGATCTTCCTTCTCCTTGCTAAGAGCTTCTCATCTTTCCAAAGCCATTCAAAGCTTCTCTGCTGGCAGAAGTTCAGGTCCTTACTTGGGATTTCCCCTGAGGGTCAGAAGACTCTGTACTCTAATCCCAACCATACCAATCCTAATCCACAGGGGCCCCCTAACCCTGGTCAAGTCTTTGCAACTTCTTTACCTGGAAAGTAAGTGATGCACAGGGCAATATTTCTCTTTTTAAATGCCTCAGCAGCTGTAGAGGCCTCACCTCTGTGTCTCAGGTGGTGGCACACAGACTGGTGGCTCTGAGAGGTGGAATGAAAGGCAGCCCAGAATGGTTTTGTAGGGAAAGATTTCAGTGCCCTTTTGCACCCCTTATCCATGAATCCAAGGCCTTGGTAAATCCTCCCAAGGTTCACAGATGGAAGGATTCAGTGGTGACAAACAGACAAGAGTATTGTTTACTTAACCCAGCACCCTGAATTCATTTTGGCTGATTTTCTGCTTCTGCAGAAAATGCAATTAAATCTAGAGTTGAAAGCTAATCGAAAACCTGATCTTGGAGGTATTTCTTCAGAGACTTCAGGAGTTTCAGACTGGAACATTCCCTAAGGCTGAATCTATGCTGTTCCCTGCAAGTACATTTTTTTTTTTATGACCTCAATAATTCTAAATTATTTCAGTAGCCATATCTATTAATGTTAAGTCTATTTTCCAAAATTGTACCTCAGTCATGGCCTCAGGTGCATCTTGCAGCAGAGGGTTCTGTAGGTTGCTTGGAAAATTGCTGGAATTTGAGATCTGCTTTCCATATAAAATACTGGAATTCAGTGAGCCAAGTTTAAAATGTACCATTTGGACCTTAAACAGGAAGACTAGACAAGACTATATCATTTGCTTGACCATTGAGGTTGGAATAGGTGACCCCACTGGTGTTCCCTTCCAAACTTAACCCTTCTTGGATTCCAATCCCAATGAATCAGCAGCATACAAAGAGATAAAACAGCCAAATGCTATGCAAAGCCTATAAAAAAGCTTGAAACATATCACTAAGTAAATTCAAATAATGCATAACTTAGAGGGAATTGCAACTGGTTCATGGATATTCTATGAGCAGAAGATAAACATCTAAGTTAGTTGCATAAATTATTCATCATAACATATTTGCTCAGCTTTTCTCATCAGCTGGGAAAGCCACACATCCAAGCACAGGAGGAGTACAGCAGAACTGGGCTTTCACCTCCCTTCCTGGGAGCAGGAAGCCCTGGGGAGGGATGGCATCAATAACAATGGAGTGGGAAAGGTCTCCTTCACTATCATGCTTTAGAGGTGAATCCTGCTCAGGGCTCATGAATAGGGGTTGGGATTGTCCCTTGGCAGCAGGAAAGGCTGAAAATATGACAGTAATTTCTTTTGAACCCCTGCTTTTGCCTCCTGCCAGTGGTGTCATGAGGTAATGTTGGACCTGATGTAAAAAATGAACCCACTTTCCTTTTGGACACATTATTTATCAAAATTTCATTCTCCTTTCCTGCCTTCTCCTGCCTTCATTGCCCATCTCTTCCCAGTTTGCTCTGTCCAACTCCAACCCTGAATGGAGACACTCCCAGGGTCTGGGGGTTGATAATATCATACAATACTGGAATGGTTTGAGTTGGAAGGGACCTCAAGGACCATCAAGTCCCACCCCTGGCACAGGCAGGGACACCTTCCACCATCCCAGGTTGCTCCAAGTCCCGTCCCACCTGGCCCTGGACACTTGCAGGGATCCAGGGGCAGCCACAGCTTCTCTGAAGGACAATACAGTGGCATGTTCCAAATCTCTGGTCTTTGCTGCTGAATTATCCATTACTAAGCAGCAAAACCAAGCTCTCTGTACTTTATTGGGAACACAAAACATTCCCTCAGCCCCTTCTGAAAACACACTGGCTCTGGAGTGCTCTGGCCCCTCCTGACTTTGTGGATACTGCAGGAAGCAGGAATCTGAATGTGTGCTTGAGTTTTACAGGAAGCAATAATTGTCTGCTTGGAGAGGAAGCACAGATGGCATTCTTCCTATGCTTGCTAGTTATGATCTTTCTGATGGGAACAGGGGCATGTCTATTTATTATAAAACCTTGCCTGTCTTTAAGCATCCAGCTCTGCCTCTTCCCATGCAGTGCAACTGCTGAAAGGACCATTCCTTCCTCAAAGAGGATTTCCTTGTGTAGCGAGGTCTGGGCTTGAAACCCTCATCTGGAATGATTAGAGAAACCTCTCTGTAGCCTCAGACAGAAACCATTTGTCTTTACTTTTTAAGTTTTATCTATCATTAAAATCAACTTTTATGCAATTCTGGAACAGCAGACAACACCCTGTGCTCCATAAAGGGGATACATTGGTGATGTATTTGTTATCTGCAGACAACTTGGGAGCCAATGAACTGTTTCAGTCACTCTTTGTGTTAAAAACCTGTTGTATGGGGTTTGGGGTTTTTTTTGCCTTTAGACTGAGGCTTTTCTAGGAGAGATGGATTGGAGGATTGGAAGGTTTGACACTAATGACTCTTGTAACATAGTAAGAGGTGTGTTTTGTTGTGGCATTTTGACTTGGCTTGTGCAAGCAAGGAACTACAGAGTGGGCATTAACTCAGGTGTAAGGAGATATTTTGAAATAAATAGTTGCCACTTGGCTATTTTGACAAATGTAACTGCTGCCAGGCAGCGTGGAGTGATGTGAAGGGGCACAATCCAAATAAATACCTGCATAATTACATTTAGTCCAATAACCTAACACACATTGAGTGGACTGATATAGAATCAACCAGCAAAGATCTGGTTTGTGATCCTGGCTTTGCAACTGAGTCTCCTAAATCTGCCTGTGTGCCAGGGTCTCTGCCTGTGTGCCAGGGTCTCTGCCAGCCAGGTGGGGGTGTTGCCCTGGGTGGATGCACCCTGATGGGACACGCTGCCTCAGTGCCAGGTGTTGTCAGTCCTGGTTTGGACTGGGTGTTATGGATTTTTCCACACCAGCCACAGTAACAAATTTGACCCCAGGATTATTCTGGGAATGCCAAGTCTGCCTGAAGGTTTCCAGTGAGTCTTTCCTGGATTACAGTTTGAGCTGTGTGCCTCCAAAGAGGACCCCAATCCCAATTCATGCCTCACACTTATACCTGTAGCATCTGATCACTCCAACCCCAGTCCAACCCCAAATCCTTGATTCTGATCAGTGGTGCCTTAAATTCTTGTTGTTTCTACCAGTCACTGGGCTGGCCTTCTTCTGACCTGACTGCATTCTCTTGGAAAAGTCTCCTTGGTTCTTATCTCCCTTCCACTTGTATCTGTTGAATGCAGCTTGTTCCTTGTTAGCAGCATTAATTTTCTCAAAGAAGTTTGCTCTTGGTCAGCTCTTGCCCATGAAGGCTTCCTCTGCTTTAGCTGCTACTGCTGAGCCCCACAAATGCTAAGCAAGACTATTCCCAGAGAACAATGTTATTAAATTTTTTCTGTAACACTGGGATAAAGTTAAATTTTTTCCAGACTGGTGTGGGGCTGTATTTTGGATTTTGCTGGAAACAGTGCTGGTAGCAGAGGGGTATTTCTGAGCAGAGCTTACACAGCTCAGGGCTTTTCTGCCTCTCATCTCACCCCACCAGTGACTCAGCTGGAAGTGGGGAATGGATTCCTTGTTTTGTTTTGCGTGCCATGCAGCTTTTTCTTTATCTGCTAAACTGTTTATCTCAACTCGTTAGTTCTCTCACTTTCACCCTCCTGACTCTCCTCCTCTTTGGGAGGAGTGCATGGGGCTGAGTTACCAGCTGGGGTTAAACCACAACACCTATAATCTAAATAAAATGTTTGTCCTAACCCAGGTTACTGGAATAAGTGAATGAAAAGTGACAGAGGAGCCTGTGAGTTGATGGTCTGGGAGATAGCCTAAGATAAAGGAGCTGCATTGTAGGAGATTGGGTATAAATAATATCCTCTTCTTTAAGGAGGGTTTTGCTCAATAGTTTTTGAAAGACATTAATAGGTTTCTCATTTTTCAGGTGCTCAGCTGGTGATGTTTCAGAGGCCTGATTTTAGATTGCAGGTGTGCAAGCTTTTCTCTAGGCATGTCCCTCTGTGTCATTTCAAAATGGATACCTGCAATAAAGCACTGCGTTTGCAAACAGTAGCTTTTTTTTTTTCTCATTTGCTCTGAGTTTAAAAGCATGGATTTGCGAATCACTTTGGGTTTTTTTCCTAAAGCACAAACAAAACCTCTGCTTTCATCCTGGACTCTGCTTATATCTGAATCCATCATTTTACATGGTTTGTCTCAAAAATAGTTTTCCAAAATGCTCTTTTGCCATACTCCTGAGGCAGAAAGATGAAGATGGTTGGAGAAAATATATTTTCTTCAGCTTTGCTTTGCAAAAGTGTTCTAGGAAGGCTTGTGGGCAGCAGGGATATAACCATGATCAGTGTGGGCTAGGTCTGTGGTCTAGACCAGCTCATTTGCTCACAGAGACCAGAATTTGCTGCTTTACGGAGAAGTGCAAGACCCCAAAGCGTGGGAGGGTGAAAGGAATAGCCTGCTTTTGTTTTAGGGAAGTCCAGCTCTCTGCCAGACACCTCTGATGACTCCAAGGGCACTTTGGTACCAGCCTGATCCTCACAGTGTATCGTTACTGTGCAATAATGCCTCACTTTTCCTCTTCTCCTCCCCTTCCCCTCTGTCCAGCCTTGTGGTCTCACATACGTATCCATGTGGGAGTGTCCAGCAGGAGCAGCCCTGTCTCCATCCTCTTTTCCTGCTCCTGGTGATTCTCCCTGCCCCTCCAGACTCAGAGCCTCACCCCTGTTGTGTTCCTGTGTTGTGGCATAGGGAGTTTGCCCGTTGGAAGGTGAGGAACACAGCCATCGAGCGGAGGGACCTGCTCCACAACCCACTGCCCCTGATGCCTGAGTTCCAGAGGAGCATCCGCCTTCTGGGCAGGAGACCCACCACCCAGCAGTTCATTGATACCATCATCAAGAAGTACGGCACCCACCTCCTCATCTCTGCCACCCTGGGAGGTAGGTGGCAACCTGGGCTGTTTTCTGACCAGGGGAGTTGTGGGGAGTTGGTGAAGGTGTTGGGCAGTGCTGGAAACGTGCCCAGTTTGGCATGGAGTTTCTGGAGTGAGCCCAGCAGAGGCTATGGCAGTGGTGGTGGGACCAGGGCGTCTGTAAGGAGGGAAAACTGAGGGAGTTGGGGCTGTTCAGTCTCAAGGAGAGATGACTGAAAGGAGACCTCATTAATGAGTGTAATTATCTAAATGGGGGTGTGCCTAGAGCATGGACCAGGCTCATCTTGGTAGTGCCATCCACAAGGACAAGAGGAACAGACAAAAACTGATGCCCAGGAAGTTCCACCTGAGGAAGAATTTCTTTCTTGGGAGCATTGGAACAGATTACCCAGAGAGGGTGTGGATTCTCCCTCACAGAAGATATTCCAGAAACAACTGGATGCAGTCCTGTGCCACGTGCTCTGGGATGACCCTGGCAGAGCAGGGAGGCTGGACCAAACACTCCACTGTTGTCCTTCCCAATCTGAATATCCCTGTGGCTCTGAAACCATGGTGGTGCAGTGGGGGCACAGGTCAGGCTGCAGCCCCCCCTCCCAAACCCATCTGTGTACCCAGAGTACAAAGAACTTTCACAAATGAATTCAGAGTGTGAGGTGGGGGACTGTCCTGCCAGCCCTGCACCACTGCCCTCAGCCTCACAACAGAACCTGTTCATCCCTCTTTTTTACAGGATGAAAACAAACACAGGGGGAAAAACATCCTTTCTTGCTGGAACTGGAGGAATTTTAAAGAGCTTCAGGAAAAGGAAGTTCAAGGAGTTGGGCAGGGAGCGTGAGCAGAGGGGAAGAGATGGTCAGAAGGCTGAATGCATTGACATGGAGCAGACTTCTGCAGAAACAGCAGATCAGTAAAATTCAAAATGTGTATGCAAGGGCTGCAGAGAGGTCTGTGTGTGCACAGAATGTGTCTGGGATGACACCAGGGAGAGCCCTGTAGGGCCATGAACTCATGAGTGGGCGATGCTGGTGGTACTGCAGGAACATTTTGAGTAGTGACTGTTGAACACTGGAGAGGTAAAAATCAGCAGCTCCCATTGATATTTGCTCCTGGTTCTCTTTTCCCCCCTCAGTATTATTTTCACTGTTCTTTTCCCCCTTTTGGGGTGGGGATTTCTTTCATTTAAATGCTTTTCTTCCAAGAGCTACTACTATTATCTCTGAGAAGGATTCTGCAGTGTTAAAGGCTCAATTTTACTTCAGAATTTGTTGTTGTTGCTACTTCTAATGTACCTCACCTCCAGCCTTGCCACATTGCCATGTTTGTGGTGAACTTTGAGGAATCTCTGGCCATCTGTCTGTTCCCAGAGCATTCTGCACACTGGGATGAGATTAGATGTGTGCATGTGATTCATGCACAAATTAGGTGGTAGGTAAATTGGCACAGTTCCCCTGAGGTCAAATGGCCTTTGGTGTGGTAATGTCCTTCAAAGATCCTTGGGCTGCTCTTCCAGTCCAGGCACCCAAACGAGTCCATTCCATCAGCAAGAAATGTGAGAGAAAGGAGGTTTACAAGTATTGAGGAGCACAAGTGGCTGCTTTCATCAGGCCTTAATGAAGTCTGAGTAAAGATAAACTGCTTTTTTTTTGAGGAATTCACTTTTCAGCACAATGTTTTACAGAGCCCAAGAGAGCCAAGTAAAGTGAGAGGGTTTTTTTGGTGGGTTTACTTTTTTCCATTGACATTCCTCTTTTTCTTGCCACTCACATCTGTGGAAATCTGAAATAGGAAGGACCTTTGATGGTAAAATATGTTTTTAATTTTTCCTGGGTGAGGTTGTAAATTATTCACAGGGACTTGTTTCTTCTGATTTTACAACACAACAACTTTAAATATGTAGAGACTTGTAATGAGAACTGGTGTTAGAGGGGAGAGCTAAACACTCCACCAGCCCTGAGCATGGTGAGCACTGGCAGGGAGAAAAGGAGGATTTATCTTGGCAATGGCAGTCCCAGAGAAAATGTAGATGGAGCTGGGCATGCATTATGCACGGAGGACACGCTCTAATCACAGTCTGTGGCTAAACAAGAGCTCTGGGATATAAAAGCAGACATGAGACATTTCCTGGCACGCTGGCTCTCCCAGGACCTGGTGTCTCCTCAGCACAGCTACAAGCAGTTCTGCCCTGGGTTACAGTTGTTTGTAGCTCAGCCTGGTGTCTGAGGAGGTGGCAGATGAGTGACAAACACACAGGAAATTGTCTGGCTTTGAAACACCAGCTGCTGCACAGGCCCCAGGAGGGTGGGAGATGGAGCAGCACCTGAACAGAGCAATTTCCACACCTGGCCACAGGAGGAACGGCTCTGGTGCCTTTCAGCCTACAGAGCAGCCAGGTCCCCTGAGAGCCCAGTAAAAACCCAGCTCTGCTCCAGTCAGGTTCTGACAAAGGCATTGGTGAAGGGTCACTTTGAGAGCATCCATGCTCTGGGATGGGGCACACAGGGCTGAGAGCCAATTTTCAGGAAAAGCCCTCAAGGAAAAACAACTTTGAACATAGCATTCACTTAATAAAGGAGAAATTAAGACTTAATAATGCAGCAAAATTCTGTTAACCTCTCTTGATCCAAGAGCTGCTTTCCCTTGTGCTCCCTCCATGGGGATGCTGTGCTTTTCCAGCTCTGCACAGAGCTACACAAAATAGGTTTCCAGCAGCAGTGTCGCTGCTCAGCACCCCTCAATCCTAGGGACAGCACTGCTCCTTCAGGAAAAAGCATCATCACTCATGGATTTTACTTCTCTCTTTTCCTTTGGAGGCAACAATGACAGGTTTTGTGGGGGAATTCACTGATCCCTACTGTCCCAGAGCACAGATTTCTCTTCCCTGTTATGTTTCTTAGTGCCTCATTTGGGTTGTGTAAGGATCAAATCCAGCAGGAGAGCTGCTGGTGACCTGACACCAGTGCTGCTGCCTGCTGTGATTCCACCCAGGCCTCCTGCTTACCCTCTGGCCAAGGCATTCCAGCCTCATTCCTCCAGTGAAAATGAACTAGTCTGGAATGAAAAAGTCCTGATTTTTGTGCCTTGGCTATTCATGTAAGGCATGAGAAAAAGTCCTGATTTTTGTGCCTTGGCTATTCATGTAAGGCATGATATTTTTCCAGAAAAAGTTGTTTTTTTTCCAGTTGTTGGTGGAATTAATACAGAGTTGATGGCTGTGAATCACAGTTAAGAGGAGAATTATCCTGGATCTGCCTTCTCCTGCCACAGCCTCACAAAATGATGGTGAAGCATCATTTCTCATTTCTCTCTACTGCATCTCCTTGCAGTTAAATGCTTCTGTTACATGAGAGATCCAAAACTTCTGGCTCAGAATACACTTTCACACTGATCCATCCTCTTCAGTGGCAGATGCACTGACTCATGAAAACTGACAAAGTTTTTCAAATCCTCCTTAAAAACACAAAGGGATGAAACCTGAAAATGCACTGAGAGTGGTGTGTGCAGTGACCACAGTTCCTCACACTAATCCCAAACATTTTATTACCATTACCTGTGTCTTGCAGGCTGTGTGTTGTATTCACCTGTTGTGTCACACCAGACACAGGAGTTTGAATCCCCTGGAAGATGGATTAACTTTGTTTGTGTGGATAGAGCCTGATGGGGCAGAGCCTTGATCCCTGCCAAGGTCTCCTCACAAGTTCAGCACAAAATAATGGTCATAAAGGAAATCCAAGCTGGTAATTTTCCAGGGAAAGTGTTTTTGTGAGAGGCAACAATGATGATATTGTTACTACCACAGCTTTGATCGTGGTCAAAGGCCACTCTGGTATTTTTAACAAAATATTAAAGACAAAGTTTTACATGCCAAACTTATCCACTTGGGTCCTGCGAAGTCAATTAGAAGATTTCAACTGATCAATTCTTTTGATGAAAAGGACATTCTTTCCACAAAAAAAAAATGTCCATTTTTCATTTTAAAGCCAAAAGCTGAATCCTCAATACAACTATTGCTTGAAAAACTGAAATCTAATAAAAATATTTTGATTTTCATCCAGAATATTTTTGGTTTGTTTTCAGGCATTTGGCTTTCAGATAAAAGCTGGAAAATTTCCAGGGAAAGTGAGGAGGAGGGCTCACTGGGATTTTGGGTTATTTTTTCATATATGCAATAAAAGAAGTAATTTGGATGAATTAAACTATTTCAGCTAAGAAGATTTTTAAAGAAAAATAAGTTCTTGTTCTCTTAAAAAAAAAATAAAATTATACAAAAATGATGAAGACCAAAATATTTTTTGATCTTGAAAGTGGTGGTACGTATTTTTTGGACCATGCTATCACTGCCAGAGGCAGTAAATTCATCTGTGGTTCATCTATCAAATAAGAACAAGCACCATTTTTCTCATTAAGAGAATAATGTAGAACGGGCACATTCCTCCCACAGTTGTGTCTTCTCTTCATTTATTAAAATCCAAGTTTCACATGTTAAGGATGCATTCCACCTTTTAGACCTCTGATAGTGCCAGCCTTATGTTAAGAATGAACTGGATTTTAATGTGCCTCACACAGCACAAATTGAACTATTAGGTAAATATGCCTTCTCACCTTCATGTCCTTTTCAGATATGTTTTGTTATATTCAGGTCTCTGCTGATGTTTATCAGTCCTTAACTGCTTCACTCCCAGATTTTCTGCATTACCATTTCAAACTCACCTGCTTTTGTCCCTTATCTAGTACAGTATTTTCACTCTCTGCTTATATTCCCTGAATGAGACTCTGGGAGAGGAAAGAAAGCAGGAAGAGTGGTTAGTTTAAATTAAATTTCTTATTTACTCTTTCCTCTGATTACTTCTCTTCTGTCATCCCTTTCCCTTCCCCTTTTGCAAGGCCACTGGAAGCTGAAGAGGCCCAATTGACATTTGTTTGTCCCCTGTACCAACCACACACCGTGTTCTATTTGCAGTCATCATCCATTCCTTCTAGAAATCAGGTCAGACAGAGACTTGCATGAAGTGGGATCTTCTCCTGTCAGGTGGGCATCATTCTAGAGGCACTGCCCACAGAGAGAATGTTCCTTGAGTGGGACCGATGGGCTGAATCATCTCCAGCAGTTGTGTCAAAGCTCTGCTGGCTAAAAAAAATGTCCAAAACGTTGTCTGCTCAATTCAGTGGAGCTGATTTACCTGTCTGGTGGACATGGCCTTGCTGTCTGAGTAGAGGATGAGGCTTCTGTACATCCCCCTGGGGTCCTGGTGCTGGTGAGGAGGGGAAAATTCCTCCAGGAGTGCTTTAGGTGTCGGACTCTTCTTTCTCTAGGTGCAGTAGATAACACCATTTGCTCCTGCCAAGATGGCCCTACCTGGCAGCCTGAAATCTCCTTTTCTTTCTGCTGCAGGAGAGGAGGCCCTCACCATGTACATGGACAAAAGCCGCCTCGACAGAAAGGCAGGAAATGCCACCCAGAGCGTTGAAGCTTTGCACCAGCTCGCCTCCTCCTACTTTGTAGATCGTGATGGCACCATGAGGAGACTCCATGAGATCCAGATCTCTACCGGAGCAATCAAGGTACCACACACTGCCCTAGAAAGGGGCAAAATATTGTGTGCCTATATGGATTCTCCAGGGATTTGGGGCAGGACTTTGCCAGTCTGATGTCTTTGATCACAAGTTGTTTTGTTCCCTGGGTTACTTTTTCTCTTATTCCATTGAAGAATTGATTTTCCCAGGGCCACTAATGTCTGGAAAAAGGTGGATATTCAGTGTGGTGGTTGTGTAGGGTGGGAGACTTTCACTAAATGTGACAGTGACTTCTGGAAGGGAGAGAGGGAGCAGAGGACTCAGATCATTCATGGAGGTTGGAAGGGAAAGGCAGAGATGTGAAATAACCAACCCTGTACCACCTTGGAGTATTTGTCTCCTGGGGGTGTAAGGCTGCAAAACATCTCTCAGCTGAATTTGCTACAAGAAAAGGTGAAAAACTCAGTGTGGCATTACTGAGGCATCTGGAATGAAACGGACTGAGGGACAGCTTGGGAGTTGCAGCAGGAAGAAAGGGAAGCTGCTCAGAGAATACAAAATAGGATAAAATGGCTCTGCAAAGGCTGCCTTCTCTGAAAGCAATCATCCTACACTGGGCAAGGATTTTATTGTTGCTGAGTTCACTCTAGGGAAGGTGATGTGGATGGAGTCATCATTGTTAGCCATTTCTGAAAGGTTTCAGCTCTCATTGTTCTGTGCTGTCTCATGGCTGAGTCTGTTCCCTTCTGGATGGGAAATTGTGTTGAGATATTGAAACAGTGACAGCAGATAATCACCTGTGGTGAATTCTGGAAGGGCAGCTCTCCTCCATGGCTGAAAACCAACAACACTGCAGGTCATCTGTGCCTCCATCCATCCTCAGCACAGGGCTGGTGTTCACATCTGTTGTGGGAGCACCAGGCACCACTGTGGGCAGGCAATCCATCTGTTTCTTGCTTTGCAATAAGAGAAGCCAGGGAATAATTCCTCTACAGGCTTCTGGTGTTCTCCAGTGGAGATCTTCTCTGAGAAACATCAATAAGCAGGATCCCATTGCCAAGCCCAGAATAACCTGCAGTACCCTGAAGAAAGCAGCCACAGTTCATTCTGATTTTTCAGCTTGCCACTGCACCAAACATTAGCAGTGTCTGTGCAGGGTGGGGCCTTTTTTCCCAACTAGGGAAGATTTGTTTTGGGTTATACCAGCTGGTGACAAGAGCCCTTGAATGAAAAGATTTGAAAAGCCCAGGGAAGGTGTGGTGCTGCAAAGGGAACATTCATTCTTTTCTGCATCCTGTGTAGGTAACAGAAACTCGGACTGGCCCCCTGGGCTGTAACAGCTACGACAATCTGGACTCTGTGAGTTCTGTCCTTCTACAAAGCACTGAGAGCAAACTCCACCTGCAAGGTAGGGCCCAGGAACCAGGGAGGGGGCTGGAAATGGGAGAGGGGTGCCCTTTATTCTGAGCCTTTTTCCCCTCTTCTCTTTGCTGTGATACTGTTGTGTCTGGAAGTTCCCTGAAGTTTCTGGTGGCTTCACATGAGGCTCAGCTGAGCAGAGCCAGGGCTGACCCCAGGGAAGTGTCTGAGTGCCCTCTGCCCTTGAATTTTGATGGATTTCTGTGTATGATACACACACCAACATAAAAAATGTGACCTCTTCCATGAATATTGAAGGAGAATTCTGCGCACATCTCTCCATCCCTCCTGAATTGCTGATTTGTGTAAGAGGTTTGCAGATCAGCTTTTGGGACTCTCTAATGACCATAATCTTTGGGAAAAGTCACAAAGGTTTTATTTGGATGCAAGAAGCCATGGCTTCAGTCCCAGTTGGGAAGCTAGTCCAGAAGTCAACAGATAAGAGGTCATGGCTGAATTAATAAATAAATACATGCTGGTTAGCAAGAAGTCAGCTTCAGTAGAAGGAGGAAATTCACTGGGCATGTCATTTACGGAGGTTATTCCCAAGTTTTTTACAAAATAAGGAAATATGGTATTTAATTGCTCATTTGCCCAGATGGTTTTATTTCTGGAATCCTTGTACTTGCACAAATTTTAATTTTTCAGATGAATGGGCTACATTACATCTTCCGCTTTGAGTATAATTTGGCAAGTGCTGTTTTAATCTTTGGTTTCACAGAAACTGGGTTTCATTTACCAAGTAATGTTGTGGATATAATATTATTGTTGTTATTATTTGCCTTTAAAAATAATAGGCAGGTTGTTTTCACTATGCCAGTGATTACCCAAATCACTGAGTTCTGGTTCTTACCTAATTAACAGTGAGCAATCTGAGGGGTTTTTTACACTGTGCTGATAATGAAAACCCAAGGATGACACATGAGATAAGTGGGAAAGCAGCTAAATCAGCAGGCAGCTTGGGTTTAGGCAGACAAGTGGGTAAATCAATAGACCTCTACTGATTATCTGATCCTACAAGGGGGGAGATAAACCAAGGGATGGGGAAGAAGGTGGAGGAAGAGGGAAAAATTAGGAGACAGAGGGGATGAGATCTCTGATGGGAGCAGACAGAGGACCTTGGGGGTCAACCACACGTGAGTTTCACGGAGCTCCATGGCTGAACCCAGTGCAGGGAGAGGCTGGAGCCAAACCAAGGGACACAGCAAGGGAAGGGAGGAAGGGAGGAGCTCTTCCTAATAGAACAAAGTGACCTTTAAAGCTCCTCCTGCATTTTCTGCCTAATCTGGAGTGTGGTTCTTGGGATAATTACCCAGGATCCTTCCTCTGCTCTGAGAGGCCTCATTAGGAATTAGTCACAGGGCTGCAGCAGGTAATGGATCGTGACCAAGTCTCCTCTGCTCTGATCAGTGGCCGAGCATGAGCTGCTGACAGAAATCCATGTTCCTGCCTTTGTGTCACTCCAGCTCTGAGCCTGGCTCAATAAAAGAGCAGCTTCTTCATGACAGGGAGAATTTCTCTGTCTGAACTTGCTGCTGCCCAGCCCTGGGAGTTGGGGTTTCAAAGCTGTGCCTTTCAGGAGAGACAGTGGGTGGAATGTGGCACTGATTGCCCTGGTCTGGTTGACAAGGTGGTGATCATTTAAAGGTTGGACTCGATCATCTGGAGGGTCTTTTCCAACCTGAGTGATTCCATGAACCCAGGTAGGGTTTGGGCAGGCTGATTTCAGGGGAGGATGATGCAGGGTGGCTGGGGCTGCACTTGGGGCTTCTGGGACAGAAAAGAATCACTAATTTATAGAGCAATATCCTTGTGGGCCCACATGACCTGCACTGGGCTATATATATACATATATATACACAATATTTATCACAGGAGGCACAGATCTCCCTTTTTCCCAGCACTTCCTGGAGCAGGATCCCTGAGGTGATGCAGGGCAGGAAGCCAGCAGCTCTACAGCAACGTGGTGGGAAAAGGGGAATTTGTGTTCCCTGGACAAATGTCCCAGGCAGAAATTGGAAAATTTGACTGAAAAAAGCAACACCTTAAAAATTTTCAGGAAATCCAAATTTCAGAGGCATGTTCTGTTGTATCAATACTGTTATTGACAGTGTATGTCAATATTGGAGCGTAACACTATTTCAGTGAGGTATAATCCTTCTGTGCTGCTCTAAACTGTGCAACAATAAACAGGAATTGTTGCATATGAGGTCATTTGCTGCATCAAATATGGACATATATTATAATACTATATAATGTATGTTATATACAGTATTTCTATAATATTAAATATATTATAATATGATATTTAATATTATATTGTTATATATCTGTAAATGCCCTTCTATACTATACATGTATAACTACATAGAGAGATATATTATAAACCTATATAATATATATGATAGCATAACATTAGAATTCACATTGCAATTAATATTAAAGCTTTTTCCAAGATGGGCAGAGCAGTAATGACCAAAATGGGTAAAATGGTAATGAAAGCACAAAACATTTCAGCTTTTCAGTGCAGTGAAGTGAGGGAGTATGAAAAAATACATTTAGAAAGTCAAAAGTGCTTTTGGAGTCAACATGCTCTCTCAAAATGCTTCAATGAAACTGCATTTTCAACAGAGAGCTCTTCTGTGGAAAATATTTCAAATAGCTTTAATTCAGAGCTGGGGAAATTTACCTCTTTTAATGCAGGAAGCCTTTTATATACAGTCTAAAGCCAAACATCTCTCTCTAATAGTTTTTCTAGGTGAATTAAGGACATGTTCCCTTGTCAGACACTTCATATTCTGCCTGTAGTTATTTAAAACAAACTTATACCAAATCAGTGCCACTCTTCATTTTTAGAGGAACTTTATGCTTTACAAAGTGGCAGAATTCCCCCTCTGATCAATAAATTACCTTCAAACTTAAGACATTCAAGTCAGCAGCAAACTTACCGTGTGCATCTGTTACCAGTTCCTGAGGCTGCTGTTGGGGATGAGCCCATTCCTTGTGCCCCCTGGCCTGGATTGAGGGATTATCCCCACAGAAATGGTCCAATAGTCCAGTTTTTGAGACCAGCTTGCCCCTCTTCTTGGCTGTTGATAGGAGGTTGTTTCATCAGTAGACAACAGTGAAAGATTGAATATATATATATATATATGTTTTCCTGAATGTTTGAAATATCCAGATAAATTTCTTAGAGAACAACACAGCATTTGGGATATTTTATTAGGGTTGTGGCTGGCAGCAGGGCTTTCTCAGATAGCACAGGCTGCTCTGTGGGGCTGTTCTATTCCTTGGGAGTACAGCTTTCCTGCCTTACAGATAGAAACTGTAGCACCAGAGCAGGGGTCTCAAAAGATTGCTGCCCCCTGTGCTTTACTGACAACCACGACCCACTGAATTCCAGCAATATTTAGTCCCTGGGCATGAGAGAGAGCTACACATGGAAGGGAGGATTCCAGGACTTGGTGAGATGCTGCTGCTGGCACAGTGCTTGTAAAATCTCTTACTGAGGTCTGATCACAGAGATGCTCAAAAGTAAAGCAAAAAAAATTGATATGAATCTACCCTTGTGTGGGGATGATGAGGAATCTGTGACTATTTATGTGTATATATATATATATATATATAAGTACTTCTGTGGAAATAGGCACAGCTGTATTTCAGTAACACTGATTTCTTCCACAAGGAAATTCCTGGCTGGAAGATGTGAGTGACATATAATCCCTACAGCCTCTTGGAAAGTCAGGGGGTTGTGTTTGGAATGCACACTGGTGCTCTGATGAGTGGCTGGATTTGGGTGTCACCTGTGCAAACACAGCTGTGAGTGTGTGCTTCTTGTCAAATAACAAGTAACTGATGGATAAAGCAAAACTGCTGATGAAGTTAAGTATTTATATAAGTGCTTTAATGAGTTGGTGCTAGGTCAGAGGTACAGAGGTCTGATTGCCCCTTAAACATGACATTATTTCTTGCAAGAGGAGGTTATCCTGGAAATGTTTTGGGTTTTTTTTTTTCAGAAAGCATGAGTTTTGTGGGCAAAAATGAGTATCCACATGAAGCCCTGCAGTGTTAAAACGTGTTTTGGAGATTACAGGGTATTCATGTTTCTGCATCTGCTGGAATGCAAGGAGGATGTCCCTTGCAATGGGAAGGGCTTTCCCTCAAAATTCAGTTGGTTTTTTTTCACCCTATTCCCTCCAGGAAAAAAAATAAAATAAAAATCTCCAAAGTCAGGATCATTTGTAGCTGGGACCAAACAGCTTGTTGTGCTTTATCCAAGTTAAAATTCAAAGAGAAACTATGGAGAACTTAAGAGCCTGAGGACATTTGATCATATTCAAAGAGCCAGAGCAGGTTGCTCCTCCATGAAGCAGAGTGAAAAATGTATTTATGGGACTTGGACCATGAATGAAGAGTCAATGCACATGAAGAAGTCCAGCTCTGCTCTCATGTGAGCTTGAAAGCTCAGTGAGCAGAGCTGCCTTCAGCCTCTCCAGTCCCCTTTGTGGATCAGTTCTCCAATAGCACTGCACTTTCATTCCATCCTGAAGGGAAGTTTTGGATCCTGGCAGGTGGGACCATCACTAATATCCATGTGAGGATTTGACATGGGACCATCTCTCTGTGGTGGTTGTTTCAGATACATCAGAGAATCCCAGAATGGTTTGGTTTGGAGGGGACCTTAAAGCTCACCTTGTTCCACCCCCTGCCATGGGCAGGGACACCTCCCACTATCCCAGGTACCTCCAAGCCCCATCTAACCTGGCCTTGGATGCTTCCAGGGATGAGGCAGCCACAGCATCTCTGGGCACCCTGTGCCAGGGCCTCACCACCCTCATGGAAAAGATTTTCTTCCTAAGACCTAATCTAAATCTAATTTGTTTCACTCTAAAGCCATTTCCCCTTTTCTTATCATTACAATCCCTAGAAGAGGCTGAGCTTCAGGACATCTTGAAGACAGCAGGAAGAAATCTGAGCTTCTTGTTGAGACACATCTCAGAAAAGCCCAAAGAGACCTCAAAATGATGATCCTCTGCAGGCCAGCTGTGAGGTGTTTGCAGGGATGCTGTAGTGGTCAGCTCTTTGTGTGTTCCTTCCAGTCCCCAAGAGCAAAGCTAAAAGGCAGCAGGATCTGTGCAGAAACAGTGCCCCTGAATGCCAGGCTTGAAATCCTTCCCTGTGCAAGTAGAACAAACATATTTCCAGCTGGACAGTGCTCCAAGCTCCTCCTGCCTGGAGGCTGCCAGTGGGGTCGGGCACAGGGGCAGCTTGCTGCCACCGAGCATAGCCCTCACCCAGACCAGGGGATGAGGAAAAAGGGCTTCCTGTGCCTTCCACAGCCTCCTGAGCCCCCAAACCTGCTCTTCCAGAGGGACCTCATTAAGGCTGAAGTGCATCTCTGGATCCAAAAGCAAAAGGGTAATGGGGGTCCCAGGGTCACCAACTGCTGTTTTTCTCTTGTCTGAGGTGAACACAACCCATCAGAGATGGACCTGCACACCTGAAAGGGGTCACAGCCCTTTTTGACATTCCTGCACACCCTCATCCTCTGAATTATTGTCTGATTTTCATTCCAGTCCAATGAGCTGTCAGGCACAGATCTGGTAATTCAGCACAGCAGAAACACAAACAGATGGGTAATTGACCCGCGTGCCTTCATTACTCTGGAGTTCAGTGCTGCCATTCAGGCCATAAACTCCTCTCACTGCCACTCCAAAGTCCCTGGCCTTTTCCAAGTGGGGTCCCCTGAAAGGCTCATTCAGTCATTGTGTCCTCCCCAGGCACTGACAGGGGCTGACAGGCAGGACTTGCCAGAGAGAAGCAAACAGCTGTGAATCCTCAGGGAGATCCGTAGGGAGTCTGCAGGGGGACGGGATGGAAAACCACAAACACCGTGCACAGGGCAAACACTTCAACTGTTATCCCCTCCTCTGGTACCTGAGCAAGGGTGGTGCACGAACACTAATGGCTGTGCAGATGGATGGACACACCAACACTCGCCACGGAGAAAGGACTGGGGTTAGATCTCCCTGCTAATGTAAATCTGCCGAGCACCAATGAAATCACTGGCACTAAATCCATTTGCACTTTTATAGGATTTGGCAAGTAGCCTTCCTAGCAGGGAGCAAGCTGTGAAGGCTCAGGTACCCAACCCCTGTATTTATGCTGTGGGAGCTGGGTACTTAACTCTGCAAGGGTCTTTTACAAATCCACTTTTGTGTTAATTTACCTCTCTTCTGTTTTCCATTCCTTCTTATTTTCCATTTTGGTGTGTATTTTCCTTTTTTCTGTGGTACCAAACCCATTTAGTGTCTCTCAAAATGGGTCAGAGCAGCGTAGAGCTCATTGCTTCTGAACAAGCACTTTGTTTCAGGAGACAAAAACTGCCACACCTGGGATTGAGGGAAGCTTTGCATTCAGGGGCTTTATCCTGTGCTGGGATCTGGGAATGGGAATGGGCTGAAAGGGTGTTGGGGAGAGAGAAGTTACTTGTCACCCTTCTCCCACACACGAGATGGGCTCTGCTCTCAGCTAAATCACTACTTGCCCTGGAGAGATGCAGTTGGTACTTTCCTTATTCATGACAGCTTTTAATTCTTCACCATAACTTTCCCAAACTGTTGATGAAACAAGTTTTGAGGAATAAATACCTGAAATTACTTTTTAATTGACTTTTTTTTTCTCTCATAACCCTCTTGTTCCCTCTCCAGGTCTCCAGATCATTTTCCCTCAATATTTACAAGAGAAGTTTGTCCAGTCTGCCTTGAGTTACATCATGTGCAACGGGGAGGGCGAATACATCTGCCGGGACAGCCAGTGTGGCTGCCAGTGCTCTGAGGAGTTCCCTCAGTGCAACTGCCCCATCACTGACATCCAGATCATGGAGTACACACTAGCAAACATGGCCAAGACCTGGACAGAAGCCTATAAAGATCTGGAGAATTCAGGTAACTGAGCAAAACTCACTTTTTCAATTCATGGCAAATTGTATCAGGTAAAAATCTTTTATTCCCTCGGTATAATGCTCTAGTTTGACTAAAAAATAGAGGATATTGGACCCAAACCCAGGATCTTGGTCTTGAGGGAGTACCTGTTTTCCCTCTATTAAACACACAGACAGGAACACACACCACACATGGAATTATGTGTACAGGGATATTTTCCATGGAAATGTGTGTTTGGTTAAAAATCTGATTTTTCATACCAAACCATCTCCAAATCTCTCTTTTCATAGTTCTATGGAGAAACCTCCCTAGTATGAATGAAGCAGAAATTGCTTTTCAGATTTGCACGAATGATTTATTCTGCTTTGGTGAAAGCAATTCAGAGGGAGAAGAACACACAGGCCAGATGACACCTCCTTTGAGGCAGGGAGAAGAAGGGAAAAGGACTCCTCTCTCCTGCAGGGCAATGTCTGCTGCTGGCAACGTTTCTCTTTTCCATTTTCTCCCCAGGTGAGGCTGGGGGGGTCAGCAGAGTTTGTTCCATGTTGATGCTGGTAGTGGGAGTAGTTTACCCATAGTAGGTGTGTTGTACTCATGGGATACACACTCTTGAGGGCTTGAGGTAGGAAGGAGCAACATTTTCAGTGAGTTCCATCCTTTAGCAGGTGGCCTACTTGCCCTGAAACCACACAGGCACCAAGCAGAACATCATCAGGAACTTGTCCTTGTGCTGACTCTAATCTTTCAGTGTTGACCAGCTCCTTTCTGACACATTTTCTTCAATGATTATTGTCACAACTGCCCAGATCTCCATGGAAAAGAGAGGAAAACTGTGAGAAAAGCACCAACTGGATAAATTCAAGAAGAATTCTTCCTAAATTTTCTTTCTTTCTTCATGCTGAAGGTCACCATAATCCCTTTAACAGCTGAAATGCAGTAGCCTGTGATGTTTCCTTGAAGGGCTATTGAGGATTTTCTTCATACTACAACGTGTGGCCCCTGCTGGTATTTCTGCTGCTGCACAGATCCTTATGTCCCCCTCCTGCTGTCACCTTGGTGCTCAGCTGAGCAGTCAGAGTGGGAATTAATGGCCTGAGGCTAATGGCCATCTTGACCAGATCCCCCCATGTACCGTGGTGAGCCGCAGGGCTGGGCAGTTCCAGGGCAGGTCACAGCTAATGAGGTCAGATGTTTTCTGTGAGGTTCTGTGGGCTCATGGAGGGGTGGGTAACACCAGGGTAAACCAGGAATGTGGATTTCAGGAGCTTTGCCAGCTCAGTCCTACACAAGATTGCAAGGATTGCTGGCAGTGCCTGCCAGCACAGCTCTGCCACTGGTTATGTGTTACCAGTTGTTAGTTCTGGCACAGGATCTTCACATAAGGTGCTCAAGAGTCACAGGTTGGTCTCATTAAACCCCTTCTCTTCCCAGGGGATCTAACCCAGGCACTGAGAAGGTGGCAGCCCCATGGAAAGGGGAGTTCCAGTCCCACAGTCTCTGTCCCTGTCACATTCTGTCCTTGCTGCACTTGATCCAAGCACAGGCCAGGGCAGATAATTCTGTTCAGGCTCCCTCCCCTTGAGATTTGAATTGGGGAAGGTGTTTTCCATTTGCCATGTTAAAGTGACATATTGCAGTGCAATTTCTGCCATATTCCACCCAGGGCTGGAGGCTTTTCAGGGCTAGATGGAGTGATTATCTTTATGTCTAAAGATGCTGCATCTGATTCATCACTTTGATGCATCATGCGTGAACTTATCCTTTGAGATGGAAGTTGCTATCACAAAAGACTGCAGTATTAGTGTTTTGCTTCTTTGTTTTAATAAATATTCCCAATAACTAGAGGATTTTCTTCATTATGAACAGCAGAGGAGAAATCTCTGATGACATCTGAAGGCTTTTCCAATAAAGTGGACTGAAAGGCACAGGAGTGCTCTGAAAGCAAATACCATTTTGCACAGGAAGCTACTGAGGGCCTAAAACATTTGTATTCTGCTTCTGATCTGTGTTGGATCCTCTGTTAATCTGAAAAAAATCATGCAGGGTGAATCAAGAGTTGGTGTGATTTGGAATTGTATCTTCAAAGTCAAGGAGGCTGCAGTGAACTGAAGCTGCTTTGAATCAGCTCAGGAGTTTTTTTAGCCCGGTGCTTCACTGCTTGTGTGTGAATTGAGGAAAACAATACTGCCTTATCCTTGGCATTTTAGAATGGCTGGTCAAAAAATTCTGTGATTGTGGATTAAAAAAACCCCAGCTTTTAATTAAGTCATTGAGTGGAGTTTTAGTTGTTAATTTGTTTGTTTATTTCAAGACTATTGCCTTCTGATGTAAATGGGATTTTTTTTTTTTTCTTTTTAACACTGGCAAAAGGAAAACTTCCTCTGTGAAAGAGATGTCTGACCTGTCAATTCCCTGTGGTGCCACTTGTGATGCTGAGTCATTGCCATGGGACTGCCTTAGGGCTGGGGTGACTCGGCAGAAAGAGGGGCCAAGCTGCATCACGGGAGGGATAATCCCAGCCATCAGCAAGGTTTTCTGTGCAGAGGAATTAAATAACAATAAAGGCAAACAGACTTTTAATTAATTGGAAATTCTTAGGGTTAAAAATGAACTATTCCCAGAAATAATGAATATCCTCATCCATACCATTGGTTTCCAGGCAGAGTTATATATAAATATAAATAATGAAGAAACTATGTTAGTTTTAAAGTACTTTTTTTTTTTCCCTTCATCACCCTAATTTTAAACAACTCCATCTAGCTTTTATTTTGCCAGATTTGCTGCTCATTTGTTTTTCCCCCAACGTTGCACTGCGGTAGCAAAACGTACACACTGCACTGAAATTCCTGCCTTGCCCATCTCGATGAAAAATGTAGCACATTCATCATCAGAGGGAAAAGAGCCTGGGCTCCTGCACAAACAGGCTTTTGAGGAAATTGATTTATAAGGGGTGGGAAGCAAATGCAAGGCTTTTACTGCTGAAAGGTACCCGGAGCAATCAGCATGGTCAACAGAAGCAATTATACATGATGGCACTTTCAGAGGCCCACAGAAAAGCACAGAGTAAGGTTTGGGGAGGAAAAGGGCACTGGAAGCAGCATTAAAAACAGAGTGAAAACCAGAGGGATGGCTTAAAAAAAGAATTTCTTGGTTATCTTTGGGAGAGAAAGGAGACAAGCAGATGTGCCATGGATGTTGGGAGTGCAGTGATGATGATTATTCTTATGAGGAGCTCAGTTACACCATGTGATGAGTAGGATGTGAACATCCATTTTCCATCCATGTCAGGATGGGACTGACTAATGTACAGATATCCTTTGTTAGGCAGTTCAGCATGAACTGCAAGTTGATGAATAATAGGGAATCTGTTATGCAAATATCTTTAACTTTGTACTATAGAATGCAAATTATCTGGTCTGATTTTCTCCACTAATTCTGTGGATTATTTCTTTTTATTTGAAAAAGATGTCGGCCTTTACAAGCTCTCCTTTTCTGACTTTTTTTCCTTTGCTTTTATCCTCTTTTCCTTCTGCAAATAGGATAGAGGAATTAAAAAAAAAAAAAAAAGGCATTGGGAAAGGATCAGAAATAATGTAGATAATGTACAGGAAAAGATGGCTGTACTTCTTGTTGTCTTGTTTGAGAAGTTTGTGGCAGGTGCCTAGTCCAGCCTCCCTCCAGCAGCAGGAGCCAGCACTAGGTGGGGCCAGCCATGGTTTTGTCTAGCAGAGTCTGAAATGAGAGACTTTTATACATCTCTGATCATGTTCCAGTGCTGCATTACCTCCAAGTGACGAAATTTTTCAGGAACTCATTTCAATTTCTCAAGCTGCAAACTGTGTATTACTCCTTGTTTTAGCAACCATCTCTAAAAAGAGGAGTTTTGTTCCTAAATGGGAGTCCCTTCTGAGCAGTTGCTACTGTAATTATTTATCCCTTAACCTCCTCTTTACCAAACAAAACCAGTGCAGCTCCCCACACCTGACCTTGCAGAACTTGTGCTCAGGCCCTGGAGCATCTTGGGGTCCCTCAGCTCTGCCCTCCCTCTGTTCATCCCTTTGGGGCAGTGCCCCAGGTGGAGCCTCAGTAATGCCAAGAAGAGGGCAATATTAACTTCCCCAAGCAGCTGACTTTTTTTTCTGGTGAGAACAGAGTGTTAACCCAGCTCAGCCCCCAGCACCTTCCTCAGCTGGCTGTGCCCAAGCCTGTGCTGCCACATGGGGCTTTTCTCTCCTGGTACAAAACAGTGCTCTTGTCGTTATTGCGTTTTATGGAGTCCTTATTGTCCCACTCATTGCATTTCTTAAGGTCTCACTCTTTCAAATATGGTTTTCTACCATCAAAAATGGAGTTATTTTTCCCTGAGAAAGTTGGAACCATCTGGTTTTTCCCATCTGAGGATATCCCAGCCTGGTAATCAGTCTGAGTAAACCACGCTTCTCAGGGAGGAAGGGGTGATCACAAGCAGAAACAGTATCAGAATTTCTGATTGTGATGAAAAAAACAACCTCAAACAAACCCTGCATAATGGTAGGGTTTTTCATTATCAAACAAAATAATAAGGAAATAAAGAGATCAAAAAACAACAAACACAACAAACAGCAACGTTGAACAATATATTTTTCGATCAATTGGATTTGTTCCCTTTAGCTAAAATTGACACCTTTTGTTCTCACCTGAGCTCTGAAAACTATTTTATTTTATTTTCCTCATTACAAAATGCAACTCATTTAACTTCAAATGGAGTTAAATGAGAGGAAAGAATCAGAATGCTCTTTTTAAAAAATGCAAAAGCAGGACATTTTAACAGCATCCAAACCTTTCCTCTGGGGAATTTTTAAAGCTTTGTTTTTTCCCCCTTTTTTTAATGACACAGCCAAATGCTTTGCCTTCAACAACAAACAGGAGCAGCTGAAAAACAATGTAAATGAGAGCTCTTTAACTGACAATGATTACAACTCCCAGCTTTTTGTTTATAACCCTTAGACTATAACCTCATGCTCTAGGGAATTTCTCTCTTTTTTTTTTTCTCCACCCTGTGTGCTTTAACTGTGCTGTTTCACCTTGATATTCACTGTAGGGTTTTTTTTTCCTATATGGGAGCAGCAACAGCCATGGAATTAGTGGCTTCCTGGGGCAGAGTGACAGAACAGTGAGTTAATGGCCATCACCTTCCCCTGGTAGCCATGGCCTGGTCCATCACTGCTCTTTCTCCACCCAGCTAATGAAAACCTTTGTAACTTTGTCACAGCTCCGAAACCTCCCTGCGTCTCCCCATTTCTTGTGTGTGTTCCAGATGAGTTTAAATCCTTCATGAAAAGGCTACCTAGCAACCACTTCCTGACCATTGGGAGCATCCACCAGCACTGGGGGAATGACTGGGACCTGCAGAACCGCTACAAGCTGCTGCAGAGCTCGCTGGAAGCCCAGCGCCAGAAGATCCAGCGCACTGCCCGCAAACTCTTCGGCCTCAGCGTCCGGTGTCGGCACAATCCTAACCACCAGCTGCCTAGGGAAAGGTACCTCCATCCTTCCTCGGGCACAGGGGGCTGGGGGGCTGCTGGGGCTGAGCTCAGACCTAACCCCAACAGGCTGTGTTTGGATGTGGGTTGTGTTGGTGTGGATGTTTGGGGGAACTGGTAAAATCTGGGAGTGAGTTGAAATTCCTGGAGGTGTAGGTAACTTTTGGCACTTTCCTGACTGCACTCACATCCTTTCTGTGTGGTTTTACCTACCCAGGGGAAAGGCATCACTTATTCTTTAAGTTCTGCAAGAATATGTTTAGTCTGTTCTGCAGACTAAGATGCTTTTTCGTGGTTTTCCCTTTAAGATCCACAGCCAAACTTTCAGCCTCCACTTGCTGTTAAAAGAGACGTGGAGCACAAGGTGCTTCAGCCCCTTTTTGAATTGTGCTCCTCAGTATCTCCAGAGTGAAAGAGAAGCTTTAGTTTCACTTGGAATACATCACATTTCTGCTGTGAGAGGCAGAGTGAACCTGGAAAACCTCACTGAGCAGAAGCCTTGCAAGGTTATTACAGGTGGAGAGAGCAGATTTTCCATTACTGCTACAGCAGCTATTGATATCTAATAATCCTCTCCTGCTGGCTCCTTTCAGCTCTAACCTGTAGCTGAGTTTGCTTCAAGTCATTTTTGGAGACTTGCATTTCTGGAGTTTAATAAACATCTCTTGCTGTGTCTTTCTACATTGTCTGGAATTAAGCAATACTGAAAATCTTAGGGAAAAAAATGAGTCTGAGTACCTTTTCTTCCATGCTTCTCTTGGAAGGGTCAGGCCAAGTTAGTATTTGAAGAGAAACTGTTTGTCCCCTTCCTTCACTACCTAAATATTCGGTTTCAAGAGAAAAATTGACAGATTGACTGCTGTCCACTGCTCTCATACAGCTCCCTGGCTGCTGAACATGCTGACTTTTCATTTCATGCTGGTGCAGCTCAGAAAACTCTTCCAGGGCTTAACACCTCTTTAATTACCAAGAAATCTCATGTTTCAGGACAAAGATTTGATGGACTTACTGGGGATGAGGAGAAATATCTATTAAATATAAGAGATTATGAAATAAAGTCTTTGGAGAGCTTCCTAAACCTGGCACATCCCTGCCAGCTGGCTGAGCTGTTCTGACCAGCCTGATGCTGGAGGAGCCACGGGCATGTCCAACGTGGAATTTCCAGTTGTGCCACAGCAACAACGACAACAAAGTGAAGTAGCAGCGAGGAAGTCTCTCTCCAACCACGTCACTCTAAAACATTTAGACAAATATGTCTCCAGCATTTCTCATCTATTTTAAAAACCCAGCCAAGCAGAAAGGGAGCCTCCAACTACTACAATGAAATCTGGGGGAAGGAGGATGGAATGGATGATGGCAGCTGGGTTTTTAACTGACTGATGTGCTTGATTTGTTTAAGTCAACATCAGCAGGCGTATTATCATTTCTTTTCTTGTTTGTCATTCTGCATCTGCAGCTAGGCAGGGGAGCAGCGTGGTAGGAGCTCTGTAGTGGAAGAGGTGCAACCCATCTTTCTCCTCACAGAGCTGGGAAATACTCTCATTTTCTAATTGTTGTGGTACAGACTGACAGAGGCTTATCAAGCATACCAGTGGCTTTGAAAGGATGGCAAGGTTCTATTAAGAGCAAGCCTCTCTCTCTTTAATACACATAATTGTAAGCCTGCATTATACATTCAAAGGCAATGCAAAAAAAAAGAAATAAGATTGCTGTTGATTGTCCTCAGGGAAAGGAAGAGGTGGTGTTTCCAAAAGGAAGATAAGAAAGGAAGAGTAGGCATTCTGGCATTCTGACCCTTTGCAACAGCTAAAGAAACAGAGTTATATAAAAATATAAATAAAGATATGGGTAGGTAGGTGGGTAGGTAGGTAGATATGTAGATAGATAGACAGACAGAGGTATATTTGGTCTGTACTTCTTCTGTCAAAACCCAGGAAAGTTTACAGGTTTAAAACAGAGGCAAGTCTGTTGATTTAAAAAGAAGACCACTCCTCAGTTAATAAAGCCGTGACGTTGAATGATCACCTGTAGTTTTATTTTGAAACACTGGATGTAAGATAGAAATAACATCCAACAGAGAGAGGGATTATACATGTTCTGGCCTCCAGCCAGAATACATCTCACAGCTGCTGAGAATAAAAATAGCATTTTTTACTTCACTGTTCTGTACAGAAAACCCAAAAGTACCCCCAGAGTGGCTAGCACTGGTTGGAAAGTGAAAGGTGAGTTTGCAAAGGAAAACTTTTTAAGTCCCTACCTTTTTTCCTTGCAAATAAAAAGAAAAATCTGTCTGGCTCCCTGTTCCCAGCATTGCCAGGGAACCACGTGTCCAGTGAGCAACAGTCAGAAAACACTGCAGAGTAATTCTCACTCAGAGCTTGGCCTGCATGTCAGATTTATTTTCACTTTAGAATCATGGAATCATTGAGGTTGGAAATGTCCTCCAAGATCAGTGAGTCCAACTTGTGCTTGATCCCATCTTGTCACCCAGACCAGAGCAGTGAGTGCCACATCCAGGCATTCCTTGGACAGCTCCAGGGGTGGGGACTCCCACCACCTCCCTGGGAAAATTTTAAATGAAAATCAATGGCTACTCTGGTATTGGATTTTAGCTGTTAAACAGTGGCTCTTTCCAGCATCCTCCTTCTCTGACACCTCTTAGGTGCAGTGCTGTGAGCCTGAGCCTCCAGAGGGGTGTGTTTTAAAAAGTTACCTTCTGTCAGCTGAAGGGCTTTGGCTGGTCCTGTGTATATTCTTAACCTGTCCCCGTTGCAAGAAAAAAATGGGGTAATTTATACCACTTTTCTTCTCTCTCACTCTCTCACACCTCACATTGTCGTGTTTGTAGCTGATGCCCAGCTCTGCCCTGGATTCTGTATTTTCATTTAATTACATCCCGTATTGCTGCCATCAGCAGATGGTGGGTAGTCTCCTGTTTTATTTTCTTCTTGTTTTTTTTAGTCCTACTTGTGTCTTTGCTGAAAGCTGAGACATACACACGCACACAACATAAAACAGCCTCCCATCCTTCCTCCACAAAGTTCATCTGGGGAACAGGAAATTTACTGGTGTCCATTGCAAGATATCACCTGAGGTTTCATTCCCATTTTATTCTGCTGGCTGTTAGTACAAAGAAGGACAGAACTATCCAGTGTTTTTTTCCTGAGACAGAACACCCCCAAAATAGACAGAATGTGGTCCCCTGACTCTAATTTATGCTGTGTCCCCTGCTATGGCCTGGCAGTCCTTGACCCAGGAACTCAGGGGCATTACCAACACCTAAAACCTGTGTAAAGCATCAATCCAGCTCTGCACAAATCCAGGTACATTTGACTGGCTTTCCAAACAGGAAGCACAAGGCTTCAGATGGGTGAAAACGTATTTGTATTGCTGAAAAGCGAGCAAAAATTCACCTGTGAGCAGAAGGCAGCCTCAGCCCCCCGGGATGGTTTGGAAATTCTTGTTGCTGTCAGCTCATGGCTGTGTTTTACAGCCACACCGTGCTGTGCTGTCCCCTCCCCTCTGAGTCAGAGCTGTCCCAGGAATCAGGAGGAGCCCTGTGCACTTTGTCGAGGGACCTGGGTTGTCACTGTCACTACAGCAGATATTTATGGAGGTCACTGCCTTGCTCCCAAGCTCCCCAGCCAGCCTTGTCCTTTCCACCAGCAGAAGAGCTCCTCTTGGCTGGGAACAGGGCAAAGAGACCCTGGCAGCTCTGTGCCACAGGAAGAATGTGAAAATTGTCTGTTCCCACATCCAATACTTCTGAATTTTTCTTCGAATGCCCTTTCTTTTTTTCCTCACCCTGTATTTTTTCCCCTTTCTTTTCACCCCTTTTCTTTCTGCTTTTCATTCCTGCCTGCTTTCTTTCAGTTGTTGGTGTTACTGTTTTTCCCTTTCTCCACCCCTGTTACTCCTGCCCACTGTGTTTCTCTCTCATTTTTCATTTTACCTGCACATTTTCCTCTCTTTCTTTCCCAACTTTTCTGCTGCTGCTCCTTGATTCTTCCCTTCCAGCGCTTTCCCCTGTTTTACACTCTCATCCCTCCACTCTCTCCCTTCCTCTAATCATCTTGCTGTTCTTTGCTGCTGTATCATTTAATGCCTTCTTTGATACAGCCTACAGCTTAATGATTATTCGGGGGTCAGGCGATGCAGGTGCCATGAATTTCACTAATCCAGCTCTGAGAGCCTCTGTCCATAATCACTCCTCCCATTCTACAGGGGCTGAATCCTAATTTGTCATTAGCCAGTCCTCTCATTGCAGCACTACCAAGAACTTTTTGCCCAGAGGAGACAATGAAGTATTCATTAGCCAGGGGGAAGGCGGAGGGGAGGGAGCAGCGGCTGCACAGAGAGCTCTGCTGAGGGCTGCGGAGAAAGGAGTTGCTGTGCCCAGCTTTCCTGGGGCAATGGCAAGGGGGAAGAGGGGGAAACGAGGCAACATGGCAAGTGGGCTGTGCAAAAAGTGAATGTGGGTTGCAGTGCCGTTTTCTAGGAGTTGTTCCAGGGCTGAAGGGTGTGGGGTTGAAGGTGCTGATACAGCAGCTGTGGGAGTAGTGGGGCTCAGGAGTGGGTGAGTGGGGCTGATTTTAAGGGAGAGACTGTAAGAGGTGGTTAATTACCAGCAGTTTTTTGGGTTTGTTTAAGGAGGAATACTTTTAGCAGCTTTGTCTCTGTGCATCCTGGCTTTTTTCTGCTGCTCTGAGCTCTGCACCATTAGCAGAAGTTGCAGCTTGCTTTGCCTTACCCTGTTATGGGTCTGTTTTTTAGAGGGTGAGGCCAATTGCTAATGACCTGAAGAGCAGTTTTGTCCTGCTAGCCTGGGAGTTCTGCTGCCCTTGTGATGTCTGATAGCCCCACAGCTTCTGGCATGGCTATATCAGCTTCATTCCCATGTCCCTGTAGCACTGCTGGGATCCTTGGCAGGACACCATGCCTGTATCAGCTCCTAGAGCAGAGTGAGGAGAAAGAGATCACATGAGCATTTCTAACTGGTAGCTATTTCTTAGAAGGCTTTTGCTCATCACCAAAGGAGTAAACAACAGATGAAAGATTCGGTCTAGAAATAGACTGGAATAGCTCCCAGATGCCTCAGCAGGGCATCCATGTTCCGAGAGCTCTGCCTCAGATGTATCCCTGAAAACACTGTAGCTCCAGCAAGATGCCAACACCAAGTCCCTTTGAGGCCTCACAATGCTAATTCTTCCTTCTCCCCACCTGCAGGACAATACAGGAATGGCTTACCCGAGTCCAGTCCCTGCTCTACTGCAACGAGAACGGGTTCTGGGGGACCTTTCTGGAAAGCCAGCGGAGCTGCGTTTGCCATGGTGGCACCAGTCTGTGCCAGCGCCCCATCCCCTGCATCATCGGGGGCAACAACAGCTGTGCCATGTGCAGCCTTGCCAACATCTCCCTCTGCGGCTCGTGCAACAAGGGCTATAAGCTTTACCGAGGTCGCTGTGAGCCCCAGAACGTGGACTCCGAGCGGAGCGAGCAGTTCATCAGCTTTGAGACGGACTTGGACTTCCAGGACCTGGAGCTGAAGTACCTGCTGCAGAAGATGGACTCTCGCCTGTACGTGCACACTACTTTCATCAGCAACGAGATCCGCCTGGACACCTTCTTCGACCCGCGGTGGCGCAAGCGCATGTCCCTCACCTTGAAGAGCAACAAGAACCGGATGGACTTCATCCACATGGTGATCGGGATGTCCATGCGCATCTGCCAGATGCGCAACAGCAGCCTGGACCCCATGTTCTTTGTCTACGTCAACCCGTTCAGTGGGAGCCACTCGGAGGGCTGGAATATGCCTTTTGGGGAGTATGGCTACCCGCGCTGGGAGAAAATCCGCCTCCAAAACAGCCAGTGCTACAACTGGACCCTGCTGCTGGGCAACCGGTGGAAAACCTTTTTTGAGACCGTCCACATCTACCTACGCAGCCGGACTCGGCTGCCCTCCCTCCTGCGCAACGAGACTGGCCAAGGGCCCGTGGACCTTTCTGACCCCACCAAGCGCCAGTTCTATATCAAGATCTCGGATGTGCAGGTCTATGGCTACAGCCTGCGCTTCAACGCCGACCTCCTGCGCAGCGCAGTGCAGCAGGTCAACCAGTCCTACACCCAGGGCGGGCAGTTCTACTCCTCCTCCTCCGTCATGCTCTTGCTGCTGGATATTCGGGACCGAATCAACCGCCTGGCGCCTCCAGTCGCCCCGGGGAAGCCCCAGCTAGATCTGTTCTCTTGTATGCTCAAGCACCGCCTGAAGCTCACCAACAGCGAGATCATCCGAGTGAACCACGCACTGGACCTGTACAACACTGAGATCCTCAAACAGTCTGACCAGATGACAGCCAAACTCTGCTAACCCTGGACTTAGCAATGGACACCTTGGTGATTGATCTTTTTGCTGTATAAAAAAAAAAATAAAACAAAAGAAACAAAAAAAAAACCAAAAAAAACCCAAAAAAAAAAAAAAGAGGAAAAAAGTAAAAAGGAAGAAGGAAAAGTGGGGGGAAAGGAAAGAAAAGAAAAGGGGGAAAATAAGATTTGTAAAATGTAATTAATATACAAAAGAGGAAAAAAAAAGGAAATTCTTCATTTGTTGAAAACTAAACCCGTTCTAGCAGCTGTATAAAACTGTCAGGCATGTTTGTTATTTCTATAATCCGTCATAAAAGGGTAACACCGTACTCTCTCTTGACCTTGGGGGTGTTGCTTGCGAGTCCTCAGGGGCAGAAGAGGAAATAAAGGGAGGAGCAGAGAGAGGGGCAAACTTCTGTATTGAACTGTCAAGTTTTCTGCTATGCAGGTGCCAAGACAAAGAGACATAAAAAAAAAATCAAAGTAAACAAACAAGAGTTATATGTAAATGTAAAAGAGCTACCATTATTCCTATAGTGGGAGTAAATGGTTAAAGATAAAAGATATTTCTTCTGTTGAGATTTATGCCAGCTTTATATTGAGTTATTCCCACAGCCTGTGCTGAGCTTTGCTGGAGGACAGGAGGGGATGGCAGCCCTTGGGGAGTAAAACTGATGCCTCCTTGGTGAGACCACACAGAAGAGATATAGGGTGGGTGAAGGGGTCAGGTGTCCTCACTTTGGGGTTTCCATCTTGGAAGACATTTCAGCAGAGGTAGAGGCTCAGCAGATGCTGGAAAATGGGATGTGTTGGGTTGTTCAGCTGACCTTCAGTTTGTCCCCTGCATCAGGCTGGTGTTGCCTTCAGTGGTGCCAGAGGAGGAGCAGCACCTGTAAATCTTCACTCCCTCATCTTTAAGGCCCTTCTACACAGTCCCTAAAGCAGAGAAAGCCAAAATCATAAAGGCAAAGCTGAGTTTGTCTTTCTGCCTCAGGTGCTGGGTTTTCCAGTAACGCTGGGTAACCTTCATCATGACAAAAACTAAAGCACAATGCAAGGGAATACAAATCCAAGGAAACCTGGAGACACTGAAGGGTACATAGATCATTTTTGTTCATCGGGAAAGGAAAAAGTCCTTTTTACTTTCTTATGTTTCTGTGGCTGTGAATAATATCCTTGTCTCACTTACACTTTGTCCACAAAAAAAAAAAATACAGCAAATATATGAGAACATTTTATTAAAATATATGCAAAATTAGTAAAAGGGAGGGGTGGGAGGGAAGAGCACAACAACCAAACCTACCCTGAGTTTGCAAGGATAAAGCCAAATTAAAAGAATTGAGTTATCAAAAAAATACTAAAATAACCAAAAGTGGGTAAAATTTTTTGGAATGTGTGTGGACATGTGTTTGGATTTAAACAAAAAATAAGATGTTGAATGGAGTGTGTGAATGTAGGATCAGCTGAGCTGGGTGATGAAGCCTGAACACTGTGGGAGGTGAGTAGTGAGGTGTTTCTCTTAATTTCACTGGGTTTTTTTAGTTAAAGTTGATTGAAAAGTGCTAGTGAGAGATTGGAATTCCTGCCCTCCAGAAAGGGAGAATTAAATCTTTCATCCTGATGGCTTCCAGAGCTGGAGGAGCATCCTAGGGAAAACAGGTCTGAGCAAGGGGCACAGTCCTGATCCAAAGACCAAGATTCAGATTTGGCTCAAGATTTAACAAGTTGATTCAACTGAACTCAAAATAGTCTTGTAGGAATTTTGACTTTATTTGAAGACTTTGGCTGAGATTCTAAGAGTAACATCAGTTCTGGAAAGACCTGAATGCGTTGTGGTGTTTGACATGTGACACCAGGGACTTGGGCAATTAAGGCTGGCTTCAAGTTTAATTCGTATGACTTAGGTTGATCTCATCCAAATTTCCTGAGAAGGAAGTGGATGCCTTAAGGAAAATATACATTCACTGAACTCTCCTGCTGAGCTACCAATTGAGGGCATAAGAGAAGCAATTTGGGTAATCAATAAAACTCCAAAAAGGGGGATTAGTCAAAAAATTCTGTCTATTGAAGAACGGGTATTGGAAGAAGAGCTGGGTAAATTAAACAGCAAAGATGTTTATGGGGACATTTCCTTTAGCAGTAGCTTTTTTTCTCCACCTTGTATCAAGATCTGTCTCTCCCCTGGGCAGCCCACACAAGAGGCCTCATGTTGTCCATTTTCCCAGTGCTTGTTTTTCATTTGCTTGGTCTTTGCTTTGTGTAGCAGAAAATCATATTAGACCCCACCATTCCAAGAGTGTTCTTTATAGATGTGACATTTCTGCCAAATGTTCTCTTATCTTTCTGATAGGAGAACATTTGGCAGCAATCATATGCATGGAGGTGAGTTTTAAGCAAATAGAAGAGAGTATTCATGGGAAATG
>JACBWW010000035.1:1651355-1699072 GCA_020086605.1 Lanius collurio | reverse complement strand
CTTCCCTTCCCTTCCCTTCCCTTCCCTTCCCTTCCCTTCCCACCTGGCTGTTCTTACATAAAAGAACACAAGAGATCTCTGCTTTTTGAGATGACAAGGCTTATGCCAGTGAGCTCAAAGAAATCAAGGCCAGCCCCAAGGCCCTGGCAAATCAGATTAATGGAGTTTGCATCTTCTTGGGTGGGCTGCACCTGGGATGAGGGAACTCCAATGCTCCCTAAAGCCATCCTGCTCCCTAAAGCCATCTAAAGGCCATGCTAAACCAGGAATCTCTTTCCCCAAAGAGAAACATGGGCAAGTAAGAGAGTCTTCTTGGCCACTTGCCCAGTCTCCCTTCAGAGCCAGAATCCTGTAAGCAAGCTGTGATGGACTTCAGCTGCCATGGATGGGATGTTCTTTTTAGCTCTTGAGCCCACTTGCTAAAACACGGCTCAGGAGGACATTTGGCAGATGGTGCCTCCTGCACAAGGGTGTAGCGAGGTCCCCAGCCTGGCTGCTCAGTCCCAGTGCTGCAGGAGACACGGGGGGTGCCAGACCCAGCTCTGCTCTGCCTCCTAAAGCACCTTCCTTGAGGAATTTACCCTCACTGAAGGAAGAAATGGCCCAAGGAGGAGGTGCTGCAGGTCTGAGAGCAGAGACAGCGAAGGATGGTCTGTGGTGTGTGCTTTGGGGAGAGGCTGAAGGGAGACACAGCAGACAAGGCACAAGGAGGTCACGGGGGAGGCACTTCCATGTTCTTTCTACCTTGGAAAAAATTGAAATCATAAATTAACCCTGTTGGAGCCAGTCAGATTATAGACTTCTTGTCCAAGAATCTACACATCAATTATCTCACCCTCACAATTTCTTTGCCTTTATCTAAATCTTCTCCTAATGTCACCAGATATTATTCATCTGTGAATTAAATAAATATGGAAATCAGTGAGGACTAAAACACTGTATAAAAGCCTTGTTGGACACCTCAGTCCTTCCTCCTGAATTTTTAACTGGCACAAGATGGGTGCTTTGTACTAATACATTGTTCAATCAAACCTTCCTTCAGTGTAACAAGGAAAAAAGGGCAAATTATCCAAGTCTCTGCTCCTTGGATATTAAAGACATCTTCAGGAACAGTCCCAAGTACTGTTACCCATCTTTGTGTATCCATCCCGAGCATTTCTCTGAGAGAAGTGCAATCTCCAGGTGATTCCTGGTGACCTCCAGCACCTGTTTTTAAGCCAAGAAGGAAATCTGACCTTGTGTGGAGACCTAAAAAAAACAGACCATGGGTTCTACCCCAGGAGAACTGCAAAAGGTATTGCAGGAAAAAATCACCACGGCAGCAGCAGAACCTGTGGAGGAGCAAGATCTGGTGAGGTGACCCCTGAAGAGATCCAGGCAGGCACAAAAGAAATTAGATGACTGACCCCAGTGCTCAGGGAGAGCCCCTTTCACTCCCCCAGCCCATCTCTCATCACCTCCTCATTTCAGTTTTGGCTCAGTGATGAACAAAGCCAGCCCATTATTATAAATAACACACATCACGCAAGCACAGCTTAAAATAATATTTTAATGCTGAAAAATCAACTAAATCAAACTGAGCAAAAAAAGCAAAATGAAAAGGGAAAAGCACACCAACTCATTTTGCTTATTAGGGATGTTTTTGCCAGCGATAAATTGCTGTGAGATACCTTAATTTTTAACTACATAACAGCTTCCAGTAGAAAATGTCCAACTGAATCATTTTGGCTGAAATTATAAAAGGATAGTTTAAAGTCAAGATTTTTTGACTGATAAACGTGGGGTGGGTATTACTTTTTGAGACTCTGGGTTAGCCCTGTGTCAGTACTGTCAGTCATGCTGTCTAGAACACAGATTTGTCTAAATAGGAAAGAGGAGTTCAGCTGGGGTGATTTTCCAAGATGCTCACACATCTCCCCAAACCAGGTGTGCCAAGGGGAGCTGAAGGTCAGGAGTTCTCAAAGTGGCTGCCAGGAATAGAGGAAAGAACACCTGGATTGTGGTGCTGCTGAATCCAAGTGAGGGAATTCAAGAGACTGAATGTGACATCAGAAGGACAGAAACACAATTACACCTTCTGTGTTTCTACATGCAGGTTTTTGTAAAGTTTTGATATGTGTATATTATTGATTTTTTAACTTATTAACAGACATCTGTTAATTTACCCATTAATCTACATTTTGAGGTCGCAGTGACAATCCAAGTCTCATTGTGTTTATTCCTGGGCATACCCTGAGTTAATACAAGGTTGCCACTTATACAGACATGGTCAGTTTAGGACTACTCTGATTTTATAGGTAGGAAAAAGGAGTCCAAAATGGACAAAGAGTGACTTGCTCTGGCAAAGCCTGCACAGAACTGTACCAGGGTCCCTCTGGAGTTTCAGGCCTAAGCCTGACCTTTGGATGAAGATGAGGAGAATGTCAGTGTCCAATGGTTATTCCAGGTGTGCTTTATTTCCACAGCCAGTTCCTGGTGTCTGACTGCCCCACTCACACAGGCAGTGACAGTGACCTTGAGAAAGATGGACAGTGCTGTGCTGCCTCAGTATGGGGTTTGTTTCAGACTTCTGACATCCCAAATTCTCAGGTCCAGCCTGAAAGAACAGTCTTCACTTGATTTTTGGGTAAAGTGATCCCCATAATAGAAATTTCCTGGAGATGAAGCAATCCTTATTTCAGCTTTTCTGGAAGAGGCTCCTTTGCCTCATTCAGCATCTCCCTCTTTGTGGGGATGTGCCGTAGTTTAGGACTGAACCTTCTGCCATGTGGTGACAGGATCATATTCTAGAAATGTCAGGTATCTAAAGGCTGAGATATGGCTTTCAAAGTTCCCTAAGACATTTAAACTCAGGCTTCTGTTAAGATTCATTCCAGGATGAGAAAGAAAAACCTGGGTATTGCCTGAGTTGGATTTAGACACTAATTCTGACCTTTTGTGTTTTTACAAGCTACTCAATTAAGGTAGATCACTCCTGTCTCACTCCAGGATACTTATGAACTATCTCCAGACTTTCACTCCCTCTTGATATGAAAATCTAATCATGTTCATTGCTCAAAATCAACTCTGGTTGAAGACTAATGCAAAAAAGCTCAGCTTAAGCAAGCAGCTTGTTCAGGAAATGTAGATAAGAAACCCTGGCGGGTTGCTTTGAAAGTCAATAGACTTGGATTTAGGAGGATTAGTGAAGGGCTCAGTCCTGCAGGGTGCTGAGCACCATGGGTTGCAACTCAGAGGGTCTGAATGTGTGTGGCAGATGCATGAAAGTCAAAGGGACTGTTCAAACCCCTCAGAGTTAAAATAGTGCCCATAAATTTTTTTGGCTGGAATTCAGAGTTCTCAATAACTGGTAATTTGCAAGGAGAATCCCAGATGTCAGGGCTGTAAAGGCCCAGGAGTCCCAAGATCTAAAACCCAACTTCCCAGCCTGAATTACTTTGTTCATCTCAGCAGCTGGTTGGGTGAGGTGAGCCTGGGCAGCTGTGATGGGAAGTGCACAGAGCCCTTCAGCCCGAGATGAAAATCCCAGGGCACCCAGCAGCCAGTGAGGGGCACAGCACGTGTCCAAAGGAGCACTGATTGCATCATTTCTTAATGAGAATTAATATATCTGAAGTAGCACTGAGGGACCTCAGTTGCACACCAAGAGCCCAGAGGAGCTGGAGTTTTACTGAGATGGAAGAAAAAGGAGATCTGGTGTCACAAAGTCTCTCAGCAGAGCACTAATTAAGAGGAAGATGCATGTAGTCCCATCTGAAGTTCCCAGTGGGTTTTCAAGGGTCAGTCCCATAAAGGTGGACCAGTCCTTCATCTGTTTTTTAGGGTGGTTTTTTGCTGCCCCTGGAAACGTTGGACAGGAGCCATTGCTTTTACCATTTCAGTATAATACCATTCAGAAATTGTTTTTATATCTCTCTGATATCTTTATAGAGTGAGCAGCATTTCCTTTAGGTCAGCATTACTTGTACATTTATTACAGGATCCAGTTAATAAAGGCCAACAAATTCAGAACAAGAAATAACATAAAAACCAACCAGATGACACAGACAGGACAAACTCATGTGCTAAAAAAGATTTGTTTGAAACAAGAAAGAGGGCAGAAGTAGATGTTGAAAGAGTTGCCCATGGTCACAGAGTTAGGCAGTGACAGAGGGAAAGGAAGGAAAACCTAAAAATTGGTCTTTTGCAGAGAGCTCTGGTTGTGCCCATCCCATGTATGTGGTTTCCAAGATCTGTACCTACAGGAGCAAGAGTTAACAGGGACATTTAGGGTTTGTTGCCAGGGTGAAGGGAGCTAAGGAGCCAAAACCACATCCACTGTGTGACTACTTTTTTCACCAGTTGTGGAATAGCTCCAATTTATTTGAAATATCAGGCATTGGCCAGAGGCAAGGCATTTCAGACCAGGGTACCCAGCTGTTCTAATGGCCCTGGCATATTCTAACTTTCTGTGCACTCCTGTAAAACAATAACTCCATTTCTCCCATCGTTATGCCTCACAAATCAATCTGGCTGCTCATGAACAGTGCTGACCTGAATCTGTCACTTTACAGCAAACTCCTGTAGGATTCCAGGTTTACTGCCATAAAAGTGCTTTATTAGACATGGAAGGCTGTAATAAGCCGATTAAGAAACCTTTCTTTTCCTTTTTTTTTTTTCTTTAAAAGACCGAATATATACTTTTCTGTCATCAGATAAGTACAAAATAAACCTGAAGCTTCACCCAAAATACATTATGCAAAGAAATCTGTCACTATAAAAAGCCTGAACCACGCAGGACTCCCTGTACCAACTCCTCTCTGCACCGCCTTGGCTGCATAAGAGGCAGTCCTGTTGTGGCAACTGTTAATTCTTTAAAAGCCTTGAGTCAAACCATCCTTTCTGTGATTCAGCTGCTGCAAGGCACATTTTATCCCTAGAAATGCAGCTTTCTGGAACAATAGTTTCATTCCAAGAAGGGAAGTTCTAAAGTTAAGTGGAAAGAAGAATTCTCAAAGTTTTGGGTAAAAGGCAACCTCCCATCATATTTCATCTCAGGAATCTCAGGACAGGCTTCTTGAAGGGAAACTTTGGTGAATGATTTAAGAGGCAAGGGCTTATCTGCTGGATTTTGATTACTTTACAGCAGATGAGACAGAACCAGCCAAATGCTAAACTGGAAATGAAGTGTTTCAATAATTTCCCATTACTAATGTCAACAAAAATGATATTGCGCTGAATTTGCACTTCTGTAGGAAAAAACTGTTCAGCTGGGGAAAAATGAATTGGTCAGCTCTGTCAGCAGAGCTGGTTATGAGAAGTGAAGTTCATCCCATCTGGGCTAATGGAGTGTGAAAACCTGGCCTCACTGAGTACATGTAGACCTTTCTTAGTGCTCTGGAGAGGCTTTGAGGAAGGAGAGAGTCTTGATTGCTCTGTCTCCTGTCTACACAGCTGGAATGTGCTACTCCAGACAGCAATAGGGGGTGAAAACCCCATGGGGGTGCTTTATATATTTCCAACTCCCACCCTGATAATCAGGCAGTCTGCAAAAGCTGGTCTTCATCACACATTTCCATGGCTAATGCTCCAGAGACAGAATTAGCCATGAGGACAATACAACATGCCACACCTGATTTGGCTCTTGCCCTTGGGCTTCCACTGCTCTAGAAAATGATTTTGTGTGTGTATTTTTTCACCTCAGAGCAGTGGAGGTAGCAGGGTTGTGTTCCACAGAGGATGTGAGTAGGGGATGGCTGGTTGTGGTGGGAAGGAAGGAGCACAGTCTGTTCTGATAGTGGGGAAGAACTGCACTGGGTAGAGAGAACCAAAGCTGGCAGACATATGGATATCCAAAATAGATCTAGGAGCAAAATTTCCTGTAAACTACAGCAGTGTGGAACGTGGAGGGAACAAGGTAGCTGCTCCAAAAGGAGCTGGCTACTGTGTAGGATGTGATGGCTCTGGATATAGGACCTGGGAGCAGGATGGTGGCACATATGGCCAAACAGAAAAGTGTTTTTTCAAAATAGAAGACAGAATTGTGAGGATCATCTATAATATTTTAAAGCACAACTCGACAAGTTGCAGCCCAACTTGAAAGGTAGAGAAGGTATTTTGAGTGTCACATTAAGAGCCATTGATGGTGGCAGGGTTTTGCAGTGTGTGCTCTGGAATCAGGGAACAAAAGCCCCAGATATTTCTGGTAATCAAAGCCCATCTTTTAAATCAGTTATTGAGTTTTTCCTCTTGTCGCAATCACTGCCCAGCACAAGCTGAATTACAGTGTTCTTTATTAACCAGCTCTGCTTGCTCCACCTTAATTAGTGCAGACCACTGGAGTTAAGGTGAATGAGGTGAACATTAGATGCAATTTTATCTTTGATTTTGAAAAGGCAACCAAACCTCAACTTTTCTCTCTGTGAGTACCTGCCTTGCCTTTGTGAGATGATCAATAGCCCTTCCACTGGAGAGGGTGGGCAAAGCATCTTTCAGAAGTGATAATTGTGCAGGATCCAAGTGTTTTCTAAGAAAATCTTTCAAAACCTACACAAAATTTCTGCTGAAGGTCAGATTTCCTGAGACACCTATAATTATTCAGAGCATAAGACAGAAGAGATGAGAGTTATCAGCTTCTTTCACCTAAATAGACCCAATTCAAATTAGAGACCAGAAAGACCAGGACATGGATAATCAAAGGAGAGAGGAAAAAAAAGAAATTATGATAATAAACAATAACAAAAGAACAAGGATCAATATCTTGAAGGGGAAAAAAAAAGAAAACATGTTTAATTTTATACCAACCATAAAGTGTACACACATTCTGTGATTTCCCAGAGGTCTCCTAACTGATTCTATTTTCTTGTAAAACCCACATCTTTACACACCCCATCCCCAGCTCCTATCTTTGCAATACAAATGTACATCCAGACTGCAGGACACCCCAAGAGATTTATTCCCATGATGCTGCTCTTCCTCTTCCTTTTTTCATGTTTCAAAGTCAAATATTTATCTTTTGGCATCTTCTATGCTTTGCTTTGATCCCTGAAAGAGAGAAAATTCCTTTTCCTTGCCCTTACTCTGGAAAGCCATGAAAGCAGAGGCACCTTGGCTGTCAGTGAAGTGGCCAGCAGGGTGCAAGAAGACAATCAAATTCACACAACAGATGGGAAGATGGCTCAAAAACAATTGTTTTCCCCAAACTATGGCAACATGTCAACATATTGACACATTCAAAAGCTTGGCAGCCTGGCAGGAAAAATGCTAATTCAGGTTGAGGAAGACACTGGGACATCTTCCCTTACCTTTGAAAATATCTGTTTTAAATTCACAGCTTACATGCTACAGCACAGTGTAATGCAGAAATATTTTGAAGATCTGGCCCTTTCTAGAAGAGTAGAGAGCCAAAAAAAGTGTTTTATACACAGCAGAGTCATTGCATCGCAGGCTTTTTTCTGCAGCATTAGAGGGGATTGTCTGTGTGAGGCCTGTCCTAAATTTATCCTGATCCAAAGTTGTTTTCCTACAGCTAAATTTGCCTGGACTCTTGTCCAGACTATGAAAAATGATGGTATTGATCCCATCTCCTTGCTGACAAGGTGTGACATGGATAATTGTTGAAGCTGTGTGGGAGAGTGTGCAAACAGAAAATTAAAAATCCAGTGATGTCCCACTCTCCCACCACTGGCAAACACACCCAAACCCCTCAAGCAGCTCTGCCTGGGTCTGCTGCCTCCACACTGGAGGTTGGTGGCACAGGGCTCTGATGGAGTCACTGTTCCTGCCCCATGTGTGACACCCCTGCCTGTGATGTTCCAGCCAAGGTGTGTCCTCCTGGCCCCAGGGAAATCTGGTTTCTTTTCCAATGTGCTGGCCTGGGAAAGCTCAGCTCATCATCCTCCACCTCTTCTGATGGAGAAAGGAGAGCAAAAAAAAAAAGAAAAAGATGAAAAACAATTCAAAGAGGAGGAAAAATGCCTACTTAACTACAACTGGGGATCTCCTCAAATGTCCACACAAGCACCAGGCTTTCTGGGGTGCCTCAGTGAGAGCAGGAATGACTGGAGGTGGAGAAAAAAGGAAAGGAAAAAGTCATTACACTGAAAACTCACTTTAAAGAAGCCAGGGAAGGTGGGTCTGAGCCAGGCTGAAGCTGCCAATTTGAGCTGTGCTTATCACTCTGTGTAGTTCAGGGAGCTTTCAGGTGATTGCTCTAAAAATACCTTATCTGCATTGGGTAAAAATAATTTTCTCCTTTCTATTTATTGACCTCCCTCTTTACTTTTATGACCTCTCATTCCCAAACATCTTCCAAGGATTTAAAAATAACAATCTGTCTTTCTTCCTCCCCCCCCCCCCCCAATTTGATTAATGTACACAGCTCTGTTTAATTGGTGTGTGTGGAAAATGAAAATCTGAAAGAGGAGCACTGCGTTTGTTTTTGGTTTGTCACTGGTCTGACCTCCCAGAGCAGTGAACACTCCCTGCCCACCCTCCCTGGGTGTGCTTTGGGGCATTCAGGTATGAACTGCTGTCCTTTGAGCTGCTGCTTTGCTGGTCTGAGGAAGAGGGTGCTGAGGGAAAGGGAGACACTCCCGATGGAGGGGAGAGCAGAGAGAGCAGCAAACCACAATCACTTGCTTTGTCCATGGATTAATGGCTGTACTTTTTTCCAGGTAGGGATTTCTCTGGCCCTGCCTTCTCTTGCTGTGTGCATGGCCCAGTGTCTTCACAGAAAGGGGCAGGCTGGAAGGGATCACAGTGGAGTCACTTGGGCCAACCTCCCTGCTCAAGCATCCTAGAGGTCTTCTCAGACCTGTTTAATTGCTGCCCCTCGTGCTGTGAAGTGGCATTTACTTCATGATCATCTTCTGACAGCAACAGGAAGAAATCTTAAGCTCCTCAGAGAGGATGAATTCCACAATGCTGCCACTTGAGACTGAATCATCTCTTTAAAGCACCAGAGAGTTTCTTTAGACATTGAGTTACATAAGGGAGAAGGCTGTGCCTGGCTGAGCCCTCGGGTGCAGGCATGGAAGGAAGGGCTGTGCAGGATGAATGTCCTGCTTGGATTTGGAAGGACAATTTAGAGTTACATTGTCCAGCCTTTGCTAGAGATGGGATGTTATTTAGCAAGGAATAGTGGCAAACACAGGGGGAAAAGAGTCCAGCAGAAGGGATACAGATGCACTTCATTTAATTTAGTACTTTCCTGCTCCTCGCTCTGTGATTGGGGATGCAGAGAACAGCAGCCACTTCGTGCTGCAAGTACAGCTTTTTATAAGGACTTTGCAGTTCCTTCTGCCCTATTAACACTTGCTGTATTCTACTCCCAGGCTTAATTATTCATCTTATACCCAAAAGTGCAGCAATGATTAAACTGAAGAGCAGTTAGGCATTTTCAAATTGAAGTAATGCTGCAGTGGTGGAGAGATGTGTGTTTCAAGGGTATGAGTTTGTCCCTCTCTCCATGCCCAGATCTCCTCTCCACTGAGCTCTGCCTCTGTGTTCCTCCTCTGCTCAGGCTTTAAAGCACCTCTCTTTGTTCCCCTTTCTCCCCTCATCTCACAATTACGTCTTTTAGCTCTCTCATGCCATTACCTTTCCCCTCTGTTGATTTGCCTCTGCAGCTGAATTTCCTCTATTGCTTCTCTGCAGGCTTGGATCAAAGCCCATTGAAAACAACTGAAATTTTCTTACTGACTGTTGGAAGATATTGTTGAAAGAAGGAAATATTAAGAATAACAAAACTGAACCGCAGTTTTCTGCCTGTGGTTTGGGAATAGGTCAAGTGACTTTCTGTTTCCAACAGCCTTGAATTTCTCTGACTCCATGAAACTTGAGCAAACCATTTCAGCACCATTTCTGAAGGACAAAGATGTGCAGATTCCAGGGGAAAGCACAAAACAGTCCTATGAAGTGCCATCAACTGAGGAGGAGCCTTCTCACCTTGCTCTAAATTGTGAAAATAACTTGAGACAAACTCTGGTGACACTGAAGATGGCTAACTTCTGCCACCGTGAAGTCAGGCTTTCAGTTGCAACTAGTTATTTAAGACAGAAAGAGACTGCTACCTTTGGAGAATGACTCAACCCACCCACTTCAGACACTGTACATCAGAAGGTGACTCATGCTCTGGAGATTCCTCCCTTTCTCCTCACAGCCTGTACAGGAAGGCTAGGTCAATTGCTTAGACATTTAAATTTTTACAGGACTAAAAATGAGTAGAATTAATCCTCCCTTAGCTGAAGAAGACCCAGATATTTCTGTGCCTCACAATGAGCACTGTGATGGACACCAGAGCACTGCTGCTCTGTGCCCTGCATGAGGAGCTGCAGGATGGACCTCCTGCCTTGTCCTAGCCAGGTCTGAGGTAATTGATGCCCAACAGGCCCTCAGCTCAGCTTCAAGCTGAATCCTCCTGGGACACAGCAGGAATTCCTTCTGTGCTTCCTCCTACAAAGTAGTAGGTGGGCACTCAGTGTCCAGCTTGATTTCAAAACTCTCTTTTCTCTCTTTTGCTGCCCCACTTGTCCATTGCACCCCGTGAACCTTCATTCCACAGAGCTTCTCATGCTTTGTCACCTCATTTGATATGGATGGTTCTGACAGGTTTGGCTTCATGTCCCTGACTTAACCAGGACACCCAAGATGTGGGATGGTGGGCAGGTGGGAAAAGGGTGCATGACCTGGTTTTGTTTCCCAAATGTCCCTCCAGCTGGGCTGTGGTTACACTCCCTTGTCTCTGAGTGAAGGGATCCAGTCTAGCACTTCACGCAAATACTGGAGCACAGCCAGTCCTCTGGTGAGAGAGCATGAGAGCAGGGTCCAGAGTTTTCATTTCCAGAAAACCACATGATGGGAACAACGTCAGGACTTGCTCCTGCTCTCTTGCTCGTAGTTTCTCTCATGCATTTTTGTTGAGGGCTGCATCAGTGCATTCATTTGCAAAACTGACCTGAAGACAAATGCACACAAGCTTTTCTTGCCTTCCCACTGCTATCTTGGAGGCAAGGCTCCAGTTTTTAACCATATGACACAGCAAGATAAGCCTTACAATAAAAAGCTAACAATGCAAGGCCAGCCCTGGGCATCCAAGCTGCGATCTCTGTTTGTTCAGCATTTTCCCAGGAGGTTGTGGGAGATACCTGTGAGGAGGGCTGAATGCAGAGAGTCAACTTTGCTGAAGCAAAGAGCACAGCATTGCAGGTTATTAAACCACTTGTCTTCCAGCCCTGGGGAAAAGGAGTTTGCCACAGAAAGTCACAAATGGGCTGAGTTTGTGCATCCCAAGGCAGTTTCTCCCCACTCCACTGTACCCCCAGAGTGGTACCACTGTAGCACAAGCACCAACTTCTGGTGAGGAGGGAGCAGGGACTGAGAAAGGCAAAAGAAGGATGTGCCTGACAGTTTTTGAAACTGTCTCTGGCTCTTGTCTGCCTTATCTCCAGATCTCCCCTCAACGGTGTTTTTTCATTGTTCATGATAGGTTGAGGGTTTTTTTTTCAACACAGACTTATAAGAAGAGTTAATACTGTCAAAAAATTCACTCTTGGAGTAAACTATATTCTCCATGGCATGATAATACAATATGCTGTTAAATTCTTTCACTCAGGAGGGAATAAAGGATATTTGAGCATAAATGCATTATCCACAATCCACAATAGCACAGCCTATACCCCTGTGGATAATGCTATTAGTGCTACATTTCAAATTAAAAAGCATATGCTCTTCTTCTTTCAAAAATACGGGAGTGCTGCCCACTGCCTTCTCTTGACTAAGAACAAAAGCTTTTAAAGTGATAAAACAGCATTCACTTGATAAAAACAACCGTCTGTATCTGATTTAGAAAAGTGTTCATATTTAAAGACAAATTGCTGTTTTGGGAAAATTAAATACAAGTGGGAAGGTTCACTTGATCTGGCCACAAATTGCTGTCTGCTGTCCTCAGCAGCACTAACCCAAATTCTGACTCTAAACCCTGACCTTGAACAGCAAGTCTTGTGCAAGGGTTCTTTAAATAATTTTCTTAAAACCCTTCAAATAAACACGTTCCCAAACTCACCCTCTGCCTTCCCTTCTTATTAGTCTGTATTAGTTAAAGTGGGTTGCTTATTAGGGTTTTTTTATATCTTCAGAATAATTTGGAAAGACACCAAGCTCTTAATGCACCAGATTTTCATAATGCAACTTGATATTAACAAACATCAAACTCCATCAATGATCTGTGCAGCAGGCACCCTTAAAGCTTGTAATTAAGATAACAGGAGATAACATCAGCCATGAAAAAAAGAGAGTGGAGGAGGGAACACAAATGGAGTTTTTCTGAGGAGGCTGCATTGAGCTCAACCCTTTGAGGTCAGGACACAGCAGCAAGATGGGAACACTGAAAATGGTGTTGTGACAGTGCACCAAGCTGAGGTGGGTACTGTGATCACCCTCAGAACCACAGCAAGAAGCCCAGCCAGGGCAGAAAATGAATATTCACATACACATGTGTCCTCTTGGAAATGGCTATGCAGGCTCTTAAGGAAAAGTCCTCAGGTGTTATAACCTCTCCTTGATTTTTAAATCAGTGATAAGGGAACAAAGACAACAGGACCCACCTGTCAGTGCTTTTATCAGCAGACCCTACAGGCTGTGCAGGGAGGATCAGTATTTTGAATGCCACACAAATTATCTCCACTTCTTTATTTCCTCTGCCACTCTGCTGGGCACTCCCCAAGGTGGATGTGCCCATGGAGGGAGTTGAGCTGGAGGGCAGGGCAGTGCTGGCAAAACACACTGAAACCAAATTCACTGCTATTATAGCTTTGTGCTGCCAAGACTCACCCAGAATCCCCCATCTGCTGGGCTATTTCTGCTCTCTTTAGAAGGAGAGAAGTGGGAACAGTACTTTCTTTCTAAAATGTTCCCATAGGCTTGGAGAAATGTTTGTGGCTGTGCATACCTCCTAATCTCTTTTCTCTGGTAAATGGCTGGATATTTTTGTGCTGGAAAGTGTGGATGTATGTGCTGTTCCTTTCCCTAACATAACCGAATACATCCATACACAACTGAACATTTATATTTAGCTGTTAAATATAATAAAAATTTAAAATCCCAGCATATCGTGATAACAAGTTTATTTCCAACCAGAAGCTTCCATCCATTTGGGCAAAACTCACTGCATTTCAAGGCAGTAAGAGCCAAGGCCAAATACATATTTTAAATAACATCAGAGCAGAGTTTACCCAGCACATTTCAGATGCATAAGGCCAGGCTAATAAACCCCCTTTCCCTACTCAGAACCCCCAGTGTCAGGAAGAAAAATAAACCAATTTGTCACTGCTGCTTCCTGGTGCCAGGATGAAAGTTTGTGCTATTCCCATCCCTTTGTCAGAGGTCACTGGATGCAGTGCCCTGAAGCCAGTCTGACAGAAAACAAATGAGTGCCAACGTTATAAATTGAACAGAAGGAGCTCTGGCATAACTGGGGGAAAGGGAAGGGATGATACCTTTGGGGGGAGCAGGAGGAGAAGAGCTGAGCATGGTTCATGTGGCACAAGAGTGCTGTAATCACTGCACAGGAGGATGGCTGCTCCCAAGGACAAACAGATAATACAAGTTTTGCCGAGGTGATGGTGAGATGGTGAGGAGCTTTGAACACACTGATACAGCAATTAAGCAAACTCCTGTCCTTGGGCAGCTGCTGAGGTTTCTTAAAAGTGCAGTTTTAGACAGCACTTCAAGTCTTTCCTCAGCAGCAGCAGGGATGCACAGAAAATGTGCTCCTGTGTGTGCTGGCAGGAGCAGGACATCTGTGCAGGGACACCATTCCCTCCAGGCATACAGTCAGGGACCACAGAGACCCAGCCTGGCATGTTCCCTACTCTAAGCTGCCCCCTCAGAAGGTTAGATTGGGCATTAGGAAGAAATTCTCCCCTGTGAGGGCACAGCTTGTCCAGAGCAGCTGTGGCTGCCCCATCCCTGGAAGTGTCCAAGGCCACTTGGTCAAGGATGGGGCTTGGAGCACCCTGGGATACTGGAAGGTGTCCCTGGGACTGGGATTGAGATGTTCTCTAAGGTTTCTTCCAACCCAAAACATTGTTTGATCCTGGGATTCCCAGGGGAAGATGAAGGGGCACCTCAATTCTGGTACCAGGTCAAATACAGAGGTGCTTTTCAGTGTTACGTGGTAGCAAGAGAAACCATCAATGTTTGTACCCTTGAGCTGCTGCCTGTAGGATAAATTAATCCACAAAAATGTGCAGCTGGGCTTGTTTTCCCGTGCAGCTTGGACAAATTTGTTTTATGGTCTTATTGAACTAGATCCTTCTTTTTATATCCTGAAATGCACAGGGATGAGTCCAGCACTGCCTGTTCAAGCAGCAGTGCATGCACAGCACATCTCTGACAGTCTCCAGAGAAACAACAGCACAACAGATGCCATTTTGGCTGACCACAGAGACTGGGAAAAGAGCCCTGCAAAGCTGGAAGTCTTACAAAGCTTAACAGCAGGTTCTGCAAAGCCAGTGTGGTTCTCCTACCAGAACTGGATGGGTACACATGGAGACAGCTGTGGGCTGCTGAGCAGTGGGCTGGGAGAGCTTTTTTGTGCAGACTGAGCATCCCCACTGAGTCACTGTCTGTGCTCAGCACCACCCTGAGGGAAGGGACACCAAACCTGAGCACTGCACTGATTAACTTTTAGCCACAGGTTTATCAGGCTAATTTTGCTTTAGAAATTCTTTCTCATTTACTCGACTCATTTTGCCTTTCTGTGAGTTATCCTCCTACAAGGGATTAATTCTTTGCATTTATTTGCCAAACATTTTTTCATGGAATTATATTTTCTGTGCCATAACTTGGTTGAATTGTAAGATTCTGCAGGTTGCCTTTTTTGTTCTGTTTGTAGTCCATCCAGCACTTTGACTGGGGGTACACTGTCCCTCTGGGAGATAGATAGATATATATATAGATGTATTTCAAATAAGCATCACATTGTTAGTACTCTGCATCAAATGTTCATGTTGTGCTGGTTGGTTCTGACACAACCCAGAGTTCCCATGCTGAGTATCAGCCACCTGATTTCATTCACATTTCTCCATCAAAGCAGGTTGTTAGGACTAAAGCTTAGAAACAAAGTCAAGTTCCTTCTAATTCTGCAGCAGTCATTTCCAAGCACAGGGAAGGAGGTTCAGCCACTGAGCAAACAATGGCTGTATTAATTAGGCTGCTATACCTGGCAAGTGTTTTAAGGTATTTTCTCATTGTTATTTTGTTCCCTTTTGTGGAATGCCTGTGCCTTGTGACCCCACCTGACACTCTCACCACCATCCTTGCTCTTTCAAGGTATCTTTTATTGTGAGACAAAGGGAGAAATATCTATTTCAATGTGGCACCAGATAGACCATTGCTAACATCTGCACAATACAAAAAGGCCCTGCAGAATAAAGCCATCCCTGGGATTATCAGGAAGCCAGGTGAGGGCTGAAAGGGCTGGGGTGTTGTCACACATGGCAAGGATTAAAGGTTGCCAGCCTTGGCTTTGGCCACTCTAGGGCTGTTCTCAGCTGGTGTGAACTAAAGTACATTCCATGAAACAAAAAAATACTGAACTATGTCTGTTATACCCCATGATTTCATTGGAATTTCAGGAAACACGTGATGGGAAGAGCCCTCAAAGGTCACCACAGCCAGTCCCTGCTATCTTGGGCAACTGCTCCACGCACACTCACTCAAAAGCAGATCAAGCTTCATCACAAAACCCATCAGGCTGCTCTGCCTCCCACTCCTCCTGCTGAAGGCTGTCCTGGAGCTTCCCTCCTCTGCTGCCTGCAAACCTTCCAGCTTTCAAACAGAATTCATTACATGGAATCCATCCCAACTCACTTTCTGAGGGCACAATTTTAATCCAGCTGGGGGAGGAAGCAGAGGATGGCGGGGCTTCTTTGCATTCCTTTGTTGCACAAATCTGGGAGAACATTCCCCTGGTGTGGGGACCCCAGTGCATGGGTGAAAGGTAGGGCTCAGCTTTCAGTTCCTACATTTCCTCCTCTATTAACTCACTGCACTATTGAGCTCTCTGCTATTTCATTGCTGCCTTTCCTTCACAAATCACTTCCTTTTTTTTTTGTAGGCAGAGCTATTTCATCAGAGCAAGATTTATCTCAGGACAATTAGTAGCAAGGAACCAATATCTGTGCCAGTTTGCCCAAAATCTATGATTGACTACAGGCAGCTCCCTCACCAAGGGGGCACAGGATCACCAGGCCAAACTTGAACACAGCTGAATGCTGTGAACTTCAAGGTGAGGAGAAAGGTGGGTTCCTTCTGCCTCATGCACCCTGAGTGTGTTATGACCATTTAACACGCAGAATTAATCACATTTTATTCATTCAGATTAATTTCACTATGATATTTCATATTGGGTCCACCACAATTTTCACATGGGACAACTTTAACACCATCAGGAGCATCAAAGTCCTGTCAGTCTGAGCAGGTTACAGCCTGATCCCCCTAGACAGCCTGGGCTCAGCTCCTCCTGAGAACACTGGTTATGTTTAGTGAAGAAGGCTTCAAAGCTTGGACACACATTGCTTTTCTCTCTGCATAGAAATAAACAATTTTTGACCAGCATTTTCACCTTGCTGAATGTGGAAAATATCAAAGGAAATGTGCTTTGTATATGTAAAAAAATCAGCTCAACAAGAAAATTTCTCCAGAGGGATGTGATCAGAAGGGAAAATTCACTGCTGGACTTCCATTTGTCTGCTGAAGTTGTATCTTTGTTTTTGCTAGGTATTTTAGGGCTAAAATGACAGTGATAAATAGATTAATTTAGTACTGTTATGCTTCTTCCTTTCAGGCACACTGTCCCTGGAGGAGTTAAATTGGAAATCCAAGGAGGCTTCTGAGGGGGGGAGCTCAGAGGAGGTGAGGAGAGCATATTTCAGCAGCTCCTCAGGTGGCAGTGGTGATTTCAAGGGAGGGAGCAGGACATGATTGGAGTCTCTGATCAACCCTGGCTGGCTTCCAGCTCTCAGGGCCCAAGAATGGGTGTAACCACGGACCCAATTCTGCTTAAAGAAGAAACTCCTCCCTGTGAGGGTGGTGAGGCCCTGGCACAGGTTGCCCAGGGAAGCTTTGGTTGCCCCATCCCCGGAAGTGTCCAAGGCCAGGCTGGACAGAGTTTGGAGCAACCTGGGACAGTGGGGGGTGAAAAAGAAAAGCCTCCAAAAACACACCCCCAAAATGTTAAGTACCAAACTGGACCCAGCTGCTTCAGGAGGAAGAACAATCCCTTTTTGCTGTACTTTTTTCTTGTTTCTTTGTCTTCCTCAGACTAATTCTTCATTTATTTTCTATGTTTTGCCTTCTCTCTTCTCTCCTTCCCATAAACACTTCTTCTTCCAACTCCATCTCCTGCAGCACAATTTTATGTTAACACCACCTTATTCTCCTACTCTTCTGTCTCACTTTTTTCTGTCGTGGTCTGACACGACAAGTCCCATTCTCCTGCTGTATTCTTACTTTCACCCCTTTCTTCTTAAGCCAGTTCTAGTCCTTACCCCTCCTGCCTGCCTCTCCCAGCTTTTCTCTGTCTGGCTCCAAGGCTGCCCAGCTCTGGGCCCCAGGGACAGGGGGTGCAGCAGCCGACACCAGGAGTTTGAGCCTGGCCTCAGGTGATGCTGCCTGGTTGTGCTCTTTGGGAGCCCTGCAAAGTGAGCTCCTTTAACCAGGACAGAAGAACACACCTGCCCCTACCAGGCTTTGAAAATTGACTTCAGATGCGTGAAATGGGTCAATAAAAACAAGAAATGAAACTGATGTCAGAGGTTGTCTTTATTTGACAATAAATTGCTTCCTATGGTCGAATTTCTCTCTCAGTTGGGAGGCTCATGGCTCTAGGCCAAGGAAATGGGCCCTGCAGCAGAGAGAAAGGAGGAGACAGACTCTGAGCAGGGCACAAGAGCCAACAGGGCCACCAGCTGCTTCTACCTTGCAGGTGACCCTGCCCAAGGTGTTCATCATTAAGCCAGGCAAAGATGTAATAATATATTTGTATTTAATTGTTTTATTACTGCATGGTGGTATTTTAGATTATAAAATAATATCAGAGCAAGGGATGTACACAATAACTCGTAACAAAAAGCAACACTGCTGGAAGATTTCCCCTTATAGGTTTATTTTGTCAAGTACTGCTCCTCATTTACATTTTTCCCTCTTAAACTGAGAATTAGATCCTCCCTCTGCATTGTGAGCAGCACCTTTTGAAGACAAGAAAGAAAGAGTGGGAATAAGATGGCAAAACATTAAATAAACCCTGCAGCCCATGCCTCTACTGCCATGTGAGAAGGGGTTTCAAAGGGAAGCATTTGTAATTTAGATTTCTGAGCAGCACTGCAGAGCAGCCCCACCACTGCCTCCTTCCTGCTGGCTGTGGCTGTGTTCCTGATGCTGGGGGTGACAGAGGAGTCAGAAATAAGCCACAGAAACAACAACCCAAACCCCTTCAGCTACTGAGTCAAAGGAATTCTGCAAGTCACTCCATGACTCAGATCAGGGCTGTCTCAGCCTGGCTCCCCTCCACATCCCCTGGAGATGCCAAATCCTGTTCCAGTGAGGAAACTGCCTCAAGTTGCCACTGTCACCTGCCAAGAGGGACCTGTTGCTGTGGCAGACAGCTGGATGTTGTTAATGCTTTTCCTACAGCACACTGCAGGGGGGCACAGCAGAGCCTGAGGGGACACCTGGAGCAGATCCAGGTCCCCCAGGATGGGCTTTGCCAGGAGAAAAGTGGTTTGACCAACACCTCTGGGCCCAGCCTGGCTGCAGCCCCTGGAGAGCTGTACCCATGGCAGGTGACATGGCCCCAGGATTTTGGGCTGTTGCAGCCTTCTCCAGCTGTAGATGGCACTTGCTGTGTCACTTCCTCACTAGGCTGTGGTCTGAAGGCAGTTTTGTTGCTTCCAAGCTTGATTGCAGAGTTCAGTGGGGAATAAGGGCAAGCTTTAATTTTGCAAAAGCTCAGTGGTTCTTTATCTTCTCAAATAGTGTCACAGTGAGTTTCCATCTCCCAGCTTTGTCACTGCCAAGGACCACTGGCCTTACTCTGCTCCACGAAAAGCAGTCAACACAGCGAGGTGAACCCAATGCTCTGGTTTTAATTTGGATGAGAAATTAACTGCAATAAGATCCCCAACACCACCAGCAACCCCCTATGGCTCTGAGACATTTGAGTGAGAGAGGTACTGAAAAGGGGAAATACAGTAACAGGGCCTGGCTGGATGCTCTTCACACCTTTGTCCCACAGGTGTTTATTAAAGGTGAATTCCTGAGGGTGTTTGGAATCCACCTTTGACTCACAGAGAAAATAACATTGAAAGCTTTGATGAGACTGAGCTTCCAAATTTCTGAATCTCCATGAGTTTTTGAACTCCTAAATGGTTAAAAAATCCAGGTAAGAGAGTGGACAACCAACCTGTGTATATCACCCACCCATACCACCACAGCTGGGGCTGCAGGAGATGAGGTGGATCACAGGACACCCCTCTCACAGTCCTTGGGCTCCTTTGAGCCCTTCCTCAGCCCCACTTCCAAGGTGGAAACAGCAGAGGTAGGTGAGCTCTGGGATGGGTCTGCCCTCTGCCATCTCCCCCTGCCTTTGGGGGAGCAGGGCTGCTGCCTCTCACCCTGTCTTTGTGCAGCACAGTGCCCAGAACTCAGTATTTTGGAAAACAGATGATTTCTGCAATACCAGGGCTGAGGTTTGGCCCACACCATCAATGCCAAGTTTAAAGACACGTAATTTGAAACTGGGGACCACTGAAAGTGGCTTTGTCTCACAAAAGGCCCTTCCTGTGGCTGCTTCCTTCTCAATCAGTGAATCACCCTAATCCAAGTCTCTCCTTAATGCAGGATATCACCATATCCATTTTTCATGGACTTTTACATTCCTATTTCTGCTATTTTTGCTTGAACTCCTGGCTGGCAGGACCTAACCTGTGAAGGTGTGTGCTGTCACAAGACTTGTCATTTTTCCCTGTGCACCTTTGCTCTTATACAATGAGATCCAGGCTGTATTTGAAGCCTTCACCAAACTTTATATAAATATCAAAAAAACCCAGGGAGTTATATCTGAAATATTCTATGTAAACACCTTCTGAAATTGAGCTCTCCAGTAACAAATATACCACAGCAGAACAAACATGACCTCCCTTGGATTTAAGGAAGTGACAAAAGTTCCATACCTTAAACTTCAGAAGCTTTTTCCATTCTGACTCAAGTAATTATAAAAGTGTAAATGGTAAAAATCTTCACCTATGGACAACATGGAGGATGAAGTTTTGGAGCAGAGGGATCAGAAATTAACTGGCTGAAAAACACAAGGGTCCTGAAAACATCCAAGCTGAAGAGAGGCTTTCCCCCTCTCCCTTCTTTTGTCACTCTTTATGGTCTGAGATGAAAAGAAATTGCAAAATTGTTTCACATTTTAATTTAAAATGGAAGGTTACATAACTAGAGCCATAATGAGAATGGTGCCTGGACACACAAGGACAAGAACCTCCTGGTTCTGACAGGCTGAGAACACAACCAGGCCAGCTCATGCAGAAGCAGGACAGAGGGAGGCACCTCACCAGCTGTTCCCCACACAGTCCTTGTGTAATTAACAGGTGCTGTAAATGAAGCAAAGCCAACATGACAGTCACAGCTGCATTGGCTTCCTTGCTGAGCTCTGTCTCCTCCTGACCAAGTGCAGACATCAGCATCCCTCCCTCTCTGGGGCATCTCTGAAAGCCCCTGAGCAGCCCAGCTCATGCCTGGCCTCTTTTTGCTTTCCAGCCTCTTGCAAAACTCACAGCTCTGCCCATTTGGGGTGACCTCTGCTTAGCCAGCCTGGCAGTAGCAGCCCAAAGCTTCTGCTGACCCTGGGAGATGGATTCTCCTTTACAATGGTGTTTTTGTTCTCTGCTGCCACACAGCTCCTTTAATGTCAAGCAGAAAAAAATGGATCAGGTGGAAATGCAGGGAAATGAACTCACAGGTCATTTTGATGGCAATAGTTTCATTTCAGTCAACTTTGGCATCAATCCCCTTTCAGAATCTCTGGTGGCTGGGGCTCCTCCTCACAGAAAGCTGGTAGCTCTGCACACTCTCTGTTCCCAGGGAAAACTTCCAAGTCACCAAGTGAAAAGCCAGGGAATGGGAAAGCCAAGCTTTGCCTGCTGAGTTCTCCTCCCTGGATGTACACAGAGTGTTAACAACTTTCCAGCAACAAGATGTATCTCCCCTTTCTTCCTACCCCTTCTCCAAACCCCTTGCATTGTTTCCTCCACACAGCTTTCTGTTCCCTGCCAAAATTCTTCTTGTACAGGAGATTCAAACCATTTCCCATAGGAAATTCTCCATTGAGGGGGACTCCTTGCTCCCAGCAGCTGACATGCTGCTCCCAGGATATCAGTGGCCTATTTAAATAAATTTATTCTTCCATCCTCCCCTGCTGCAGTGGGGAAATTCTCTTTAGTCCTCTGGATGTCCTTCCCTTTGCTGGAGTTGGTGAGGCTGACTTGGTCTCTGGGCAGTGAAGGGATCCATGTCCCTGGTTATGACCCACAGTGAGACTGAAACTCCCCAGGGACACAGGGGATGCACAGCCCTGGAGAGGGAAACATAAAACCAAAGTGACAAATGGCATTTGGGACAACCACAGGAATGGCTCAGAGGTGGAGAGTGATGGCAATACCTAAAGCTTGGGTTCTTCAGCACAGTCCCCATCCATGCTGATTACAATTCCATGCTTTCCTGCTTCCCCCTGGTCTACCTGACAAAGCTTGCCTGTGTCTGTCCCCTGAGTTGCCAGCCTGGCAGCCTCTGATGATGGGCTGCTGATCCCAGGAATTGCAAAGCTCCCAAGCCCTTTCTCCTCCCTTCCAAGCACATCCCTTTGCTCTGGATGATGCAGGGAGCTTCTCTCACCTCTCTCAGTTGCCTGGGTACCAGGTTAAGGCTGGTGACAAATGCTGGGTGACAGTTTGCTTAACAGGGCTTCCTCCATGACCTGGGATCTAGCCCTCTCCATTCCCAGCCTCCTGTAGTGTCAAGTCTTCAGATGCTCTTGTTCACAGTCTTTTTTTGGTAACTTAACTCCCGAATCCTCTGCTCAGTCTGGCCTGTCCTATAATCTCCAATGTCTTACATCTGAATTACCTCCTCCCTGACCAACTTCCCCAAGATCCTTCAAAAACTTCTGATTTAATGCCTCCATTCTCAAGTAGGCTGTTGCAGGAAAGATCAATATTTTTTCTTTCTTTCTGCACTAGAAAGAAGATAAATCCATATATCATTGATCCAATAACTTATAAACCCCAGCCTTGAGATGTCTAGCTTGACACGTTCACGTGTGACCTCACACAATAGCATACAATCTTACTGTTGCAACTGTGCAGTAAAGGAATAATAATAATAATGCACAGAACTACCAACATCTTCCATCACTCACATGCAGATGATGCCCTTTAAAACAAGGCCACCTCTCCCTCCTTCATTTACAGAGTTGAGTAAAATGTGGATCCCACATGTTCCCGTAATGCACATAGGGCATGGAGGAGTGACAGGACAAGGAGGGATGGTGTTAAACTGACAGAGAGGAGGTTTAGATTCAATATCAGGAAGAAATGCTTCCCTGTGAGGGTGGAGAAGCCCTGGCACAGCTTGTCCAGAGAATCTGTGGCTGCCCCATCCCTGGAAGTGCCCAAGGCCAGCTCAGACGGAGCTTGGAGCAATCTGGGACAGTGGAAGGTGTCCCTGCCCATAGGACTTTAAGACCCCTTTCAACCAAAATTTTGCCATGACTGTATGAAATAAAAGATGTCTTGAACCCCAAATTTCCTTTTATCTCTAAAATTTGGAAGTTTTCATATCCCTAATTTCTTTCTGTGCTTTTGTCTTTTGTAACACCATTGGAGAAGCTGAGTGAATGCATCTGCTTTTCCAGCTCCAGAACTCCTTCCCAGAGAAGACAACTCCAACCATTAGATTCTCCCCTCTCCTAGCCCAGAGAGATCCTGCTGTGCCTCCAACCCTTCAAAGCATCTTCTTCCTCTAAAATGGGACATCCATCACCTCAGAGCCAGAACCACTCAGCTGAGTGGGCTGCTGCAGAGAGGTGTCTCAGGCACTGCTGAGGAGGCATTTGTCCAGCTGCAACCAGAGTGACCAAAACACATCCTATTCTTCCCCCGCTGAAGCCCAGAGTTTTTGAATGAATCTGAGCTTAACTATTTATAATTGACCTTTGCACAAAAGAACATGAAATTTTTATAGCCTAAATCCTCATTTATTAACTTTACTGGAGTGTAAAATATTGCTGTTTGCTATAAATTTGTACCAGGACAAACAATATATATGCTAATTAGTGGCTGTGCAGCCTTCTGGGGGCATCTGCACTCACAAGTTCTTTGCACCAGGCACCAGAGAAGGATGGAACACACAAATGACAATTGAGAGGTGTGATGCTCTCTGTTCAAACAGTGGAGTCTGGAGAGGAATTAATGGTGTTCATTATAATGAGTCCATTTCCTTTTCATTTCCTCTATAAATTAGCCCAGGTGCCACGCTGTGTCCCTGAGAGAGCCCATCAGAGGCAACCTGCTGAGATGCACCTGCAAACCCATTGCTCTGGAGTCCTTTTGTCACTCCTTAGGCAGCTTTCCCCTTCCTTTGCCTTCCTTCAGCCCACCTATTCATCTCCTTCATTCTGTCTCCTCCATCTTCCCTTCACTGTCCTTTTAGTCTTTTCCCTATTTTCATTTTTGCATTACTTTTTATTTTTTTTCCTGTCCCTCTTTTCCTATTTCCTCTTTTTTTTCCCACTTTTCTTTATATTGTGTCCTGCTTGGTTTTCCTCATCAAATATTATCCTACTACTACTCTGAGGATCTCATTGTTATTTTATAAGCTTTGGATCATCCAAGGACACGTATCCCTAAGGCTCATCAAAACTCAACATGAAATAGAACCACGGGGGGAGGGAAATAGAGAGTGTGATGTGTTCATTTTCCTGTGGCTGAAGGAGCTATTTCATGGTTAGCTGGCTTTTGGGGCCAAAAAATAAGGTGGTGGGGATAATAAAAGGAGCTTGTTGGAAACAGCTCAGATTTTCCAGGATCTGCAGCTGCACCTGATTTCCTGTTTCTGTGTTTGCCACAGGGATATCAGCAAATACAGGCTGGAAAAAGGAGTGGCAACCTGCTAGGAATTCACACAGATGCTCACAACTGAGGCCCAGGGAGGGGGAAATGGGAGATCAAAGCTGTTTTAGGGCTGAGTGGTCCCAGGATTCTGACCTGGACCTGAAATGATGCTCCTCAAAATCCATCCTTCCTCTTCTCCTGTTTGCCTGCACCTCTCCAGTTCATTGTCTGCAGGATGCAACAGGACACCCACAGGAGGAGAATCTAAAATTGTAATAAATCTCAATCATCTGTGGGAACAGCACAAATTGGAGGGGCAGTGACCAAGGAAGATCCAGATGTAATAAACCCAATAAAATAAATGTGTGCATATTTCTCCTGGATACAGATTCCAGATGCTGGTTTTCATGGAATTTGGACCATGCAAGGAATCTAATTGAGTTCATTGAATTGTGGGAAATTGCTGGGGATTTTCCATCAAAATATTTGCAAAGTAGTAGTTGGTTTCTATCAAAGTAAAAAAAAAAAAAAATCCCGCTGAAAAATACCAGCATTGCAGAAATTGCTTCAGCATTTCCTTTGAAGTAGGCAGGTACAAACCCTACTCTGAAGACCGTGGGAGAGAATAATGTCCCCCAAAATATCATTATCATGAGGCAAAATGACATACCTGGAGGATTTTAACTTAAAATAACTTTTTTTTTTTGCATTTTCAAACTATCCTTTAACTATTTTGCAGCAAAATTGCATTTCTAGTCAACATTTTCTGCTATCAGTCTTATGGATACATTGCAATACCTTAGAGGGGAAAATTCTGCATGTGAATCAGGTCTGTGGTCTGGTATAAATGTTAAATAAAATTATTTCCCCAGACCCACAAGCTTTCTGCTTCCTAGGGAGCAGTAATAGAAACCCTGTTGTGCAGCTGTCCTTGGGTATTTGTAAAGGTAAATAAACAACAAAATACTTCATTAACAGAATGTTTGTGTAAAAAAAAATAAAATCAGTTCATCAATCTCTTTGAGTTTATACCTATTGAAATAAAAATCTTCCTGTAATGACTTTTTTCTTATTTTCCCCTTCTAATTTTAACAAACTTTTAATGAACACAACAAGGTACCAGAAGCTCCAGGGTTTTCAATTCTGACAGAAATACTGCTGAAACCACAGCTTTTGCTTCCTTCTCATTTAAAGACAAGCTTCCACCTAAAGCATAAGGTTGAGTTTAAGGAGAAAATTATTTCAATGAGAAGCATATGAGATTTGGGGTTGAAATCTGTATTGTTTTTACTGAAATTTTGACGTGCAGGTGTCCCCTCCATAGCTCAGTTTACCCACAGAGGAGGGAGGACGCGGTGTCTCTGGAGGAGAGACAACTTTGGTGGGTTTTCTTTCAGTGTCAGTGGTTTGGCAAGTGTGGGCTGGGTGGTTTGACAAAGGGGAGGGACAATCCATCTCCAGGGGCTCTACTGCTGAGGCTCCAAGGAGGGAGGGAACAGTGGTTAAACACCCACTGCCTTCAGAGATTGTTTTAAATTGCTGGTCACAAGAAAATTCTGGGCCAAATTCTGGGCCAAATTGTCTGCTGATGTAGCTCATCTCAACTCTAGCAGAGTTACAGCAGGAGAGATGTGAGCTGTGGCCAGAGTGTGCCCAGATTTCTGTGTTTAAACAGCATGAGAATGGCTAAAAAATGCATTAGGTTTTTACAAGCGTGTTTTGAATTCTCATTTATGGGTCTTGTCTATTTGAAATCTTTAGGATATGCTGGGATCATGGTGGTGGGGAGCTGTGGGTTTGGGGTTTCTCCAGCTGCATATACAGAAAAAAAAGCAGTGCTTTCCTGACCAAAAAGAGAAAAATAATATACATCTTGTATTCTTAATATACATCACTAGGAACTGGAGATTTATGTGAAAGATCAGAGGAAGCTGGGACCACTGGGCAGTGGGATGAAGGAAGAGATGTCTGGGATTGCTGTGTACAGGGCAGTGATTTGGAAGTGCATTCCTGTTAATGTCAGTGTCATCAATACTCTCTCCAGTTTCCTCTCACTGGAACTCTGCTTTACATGAAAACAACCTGGAGATGTCTGTGATCACAGGACAGTTTGGGCTTGAAGGATCCTTACAGATCATGTAGTTCCAAGCCCCTTGACATGGATGATCTTATTGGCACTTCTTTACATAGCCTCAGCAGAATTGTTAATGACCCAAATTATCACCCTCAAGCATTGGGTTGGCCCAAATCACAGATGTGGACCTGGCAACTTCAGTCCCTTCATTGTGTCATCGACTTGGTATTAGCTGCTACATTAAATTCATCAATAAAGAATTTAAAAGATCTTCCTTCCATCCTTTTTATTGTCATATAGGAACTGCATTATTCACACGTCTGGACACTTAAGCATAACCTGAGTTTTATGATCACTTTCATTCCATTTTTTTAAGGCAAACAATATATCAGTGAAGGCATCATCATAAAAATATTGACCCTGTTCATACCTGGCATAAAACACCATTGATTTCAGTGGGGTTGTGGGATTTGGCTCACTGCTATAAACACTTCCCATGAAGTCCTATTCAACAAAGTACCTGCAAACTCTCCTTACTTGTGCCTTACATAACCACGGAGCAGCAGCAAAGCCATGGAGACATTTTCCTGTGCTGGGGAAGCTGCTGATTCAACCTTTTCCCCAGCTTTATGCAACTCTTCTGCTGCCCCTCTTCCTGGGATGACATGCTGGAGCCAGGGGACAGTTGGATGCAGTGGACACGTGGACATGGGAAGGTTCCTTCAGCCCTGCTCCCACCCAGCTCTTCCTCCCTTACTCACTACACCTGAGGCAGATGAATGTCATGCCAAATGCTTTCAGTTGCAGAAAGTGGCCTTCAAATGTAGTTTTATCCTCAGTCAAATTAATAATGGCTAAGACTGGAGCAGCTCAGGCAGCTTCAGAGCTGGACAGTGTTTCTGGATCCCAGGCAGCACCTGACAGGCCTGGCAACAGCACCCAGGTCTGAGTGCTGTGAGGGAAGGCACTGCCTGCCTTGACTTGTCCCACACAATGGCTTTGCTGCCACTGCTAATACTTGAACAATGTGTTTGCCAATTATGTTAACAGGAACAAGTCCCCTGGAGCCCCAGGAAAAGGCTGAGTGAGCCCAAAGGGAAAGAGATGCTGCTGCTCTGGCTGCTCTCAGAGGTTCCTGCTGCAAGGCAGAGTTTTCTGTCATCTCTATGGACGAGACCAGCAGGAATGATGCTCCTCTCTTCATAAGACATTGTGTTTCCAGTTCCTTTTCACTTGAGAACTGGAACTTCCTCTCCCTGGGAAAGCAGGGAGAGCCGGAGAGCCCTGCAGCCCTTCCAGCTTCAGAGCACACACATCCATGCCCACATGCACATCCTGACATTGGGAATTGGCACAGACCTCCTCACTGCTTTTCTTGAGAAACACAAAATACTGCACAGTGGGTTTCATGGCCTTTAAAGCTCCCATTTGGAGCCATCCAGGAGCTCAGCCTCACCATTACATGTGTGCTCATAAAGCTGTCATCATCAATCACACACGGCCACCACAGTGCCCAGGTCACATCTCCAGGGAGAGGAAGGCCACTTTCACCTGGGCTCCATTCCCACATCTGGAGATGTTTTTAACATTCTTTTTTATCCCTGACACAGCACCTCTGGCTTCTTTAAAGCAGCAGAAAATCCCCCTGCTCTACAGAAGTCCATGGTCTCCCTGTTCTTGTTTAAGGTCCAATGCACATCCATCTCCAGCCATTTCCTAAATTATGCCCAAGCAGCTTCCACTTGTTTCCTTCTGAAAATGCTCAAAAATTGTGGGTTTAAAAGTTCACCTCCAACCCAGCCATTATTGGCTTTGCTTCCACTTAGGAGAAACTGTGAACAACAGGAGCAGAGAGGGGCAAGTGAGAGTCCAGAGAAGGAGTAAACAAATTAAATGCTAGCAGAGCTCTGAAAGGTATTTTCAAGCCCAAATAAAAACCACATCTTGCCCTTTCAGTTTAGAAAAGAAATAGGTGGTTATTTTTTTTTTTTCCTTTTTTCCATCCCTCTCCCCCCTGCTTTTAATGAGTCATCCTTAAGGAGCTCAGTAAGGTGGTTGTGGAAGGGATAGATGGAGGTGAAATTACAGCAAAGTGACTAACTGAAATGAAGAGAGTACCAAGATCTGGCAGGCTGTCCCTGTCCATGGCATTACTTCTCCCTCAAATGAATTCTTCTTTCCAGTGTTTCCCCTTGGCTCTCCTCCTCTCCCAGGCTCTCCTCTCTCCATAAATCAATCTTGCATCTCTTTGCTTTGGTCCTACATCCTTTATCCTTCTTCTCTGCCTCAGGCCAATGCTTCTGGTTTTCACAACCATCTCTGTGCAGATTTTCTTCCTTCAAATCCTCAGTTCCAGTCCTTCTCTCAGTTCCTGAGATGCCCCACTCCTTCCCTGACCTATTCATGTTTATTGGCAACATCATGGATCTGGCAGATTTGCCTTTGAATTAAGGCCTTTCAGAGATTCCCTGTGACTGCTCATTTCATCCTATAATTCTATTTTCTGTCATTTTATTCATTTTATGGTTTCCTCCCTGTTGTCATCTCACACAGGCTGCCCTTCACCTTCAGCCCACTCTCTCCCTCCATGAGCTGCCCATCACAGCTCTTCCCCTTTTAGCCATTCAGACCCTTTTCTATATTCCAGAGTAACACCAGCTTGAAGACTTTCTTCTGCTTCAGGGTCCACTGGTTTGCTGGTATTACATGCACCATCACACCACGCTTTTCTCTCTGGAGCTCACTAAAGGCATCTCCTGGGTGACCTCAGGCTCAGCTCTGCTCTCCAGTGCTGTGTTTTGAAATCCCAGCACATACATAAGGGAATTTCTTCCCTCACATGATCTCTCTCCCAGTGGCTGGCTCCTGAAGCATGAGATTAGGGGAAATGGGAGGTGTAAAACCTCACTAGGAAGGGAAATGTAAACAAACCCCAGCCCCGTGAGGACACAACTGGAATTCCCTGGTGAGCACCAGGACCAGCTGGGCAAGGAGGGGGAGCACTTCCCCACTGCCAAAGGGCAGGAGTCAGGCAAGAGTTCAGAGGGGGAGTGCAGGGAAACACCGTTAGATACCTGGGCAGGCACATGCAGATAAATAGATGTACTGATAGATAAAGATTTATTAAAAATATTTATAGATTCTCTCCCTTTCTCCCACTGAATTCCATCAATCTTAGTTTTAGCTGGGATCCAAGAACAGCAGCACATCTGCAGCCAGATCTGTAGCCAGATCTCAGCAGCCCAAGTGACAGTGGGCTTGGGGACTTGAAAGTCCACATTTGTCTCAGGAAACCTTGTTTCCAGCCTTATTTCCTGTATGTGCTCAAACTCCTGAGTGCAAAGGGCTGCTGTACAGAAGGGTGGTTCTATGGACCCCACTTTAAATGCCAGTAAAAGACCCCTATGAATGTCTGCAGTGAGAGCAATTCAGATCAGTGTCATACTGAGAAAACCTTGTTTGAGAGCTGGAGAAATGGAAGGACGTTAGGCTTTTCTGCAGATTTAATATGGAAATATTCTGAATAAATGATTTATGCTTCTTCATCAGGGCATTTCATCCAGCAGTAAATAACTTATCACGACTTGCCTACTTTTAGTTTACCCATGGCCATTTGCAGTCCAGGGAAGGAAGGGTTTTATCCCCTCTCCCTCCTTATGAAAGAAATTAAACAATGACATGAGCTGGTTACCACGTCCTGCTTTGCAGCCACAAGGAAGTTTCCATTCTCACACCACTGGGAGCAGCTGGGCAGTGCTAGGAATGAGTGGGGTCATCACTGCATCCTTCAGAGCCTTGCAGATGTCTGAGAAGCTTCTCGAGAGCCCAGTGGAACATTTAGAAGCTGCAGCATTTTCCTTTAGAGCTGCCATTCTCTCTGCAGTCACTTATGGGAGGGAGAAGCCCTCTCTGGCTGTGCCACTTCAGGCTGGAGTCCTCAGGGAGCCTCCACAAACATCACTAACAGGACACAGCCAAATGAGCCCGGCAGCATTTCAGGAATCCTCCTGCTGCAAGGGCAGGGAGGTCCTGCCCAGCCAGGACAGCCCACCATGTCCCACTGGCAGTGTCCCAAGGGATGGTCACTCCACACCTGCCTCTTTGGAGCTCTCTGGACCGGACACCAGCAGGAATTTCTCTTCCCACAAAGCTTCCCATTACTGAGCTGAGCAGAGGCAGTTTGTGGATATTTTTCATTCAAGGAGCAGCTGAAGGAGCTTCCCTGCTCGGTGCTGCTGTTCAGGTTGGTGCCATCTAAAGAGGCTGTCACTTTGGCCCCTCAGCTTCTCATTCATTGCCCACCACAGACCCCTGTGCCCACCTCCTCTTCAGCAGTGACTCTGCCAGGTCTCAGCTCCAGAGAGGTCTGAAAAACCAGACTGGGCATCTCCCCAGCCATTTGAGATGCCTGCCATGAAAAACACACACCAATTAAATTTACCTCTGGATTTATTATCTACTACTGCAAGACAGTCCTCTTCAAGAGCCTCTTCCTGACCTCCTCCCAGTCACCAACCAAACCAGATATCTTTCTTACAAGGACTGGAATCTTGAGTTTCCCTTTGCACAGGGACAGAAGAGGAGGGGGAGGAAGGGGAAAAAAGTTTAAATTAAAAGAAATATAAATCCTGAAGTCTTGCACACCACCAACCATAGCAAAAGCATCTCCACCCTCCCTGTGCTTCTCTCCAGGGAACAGATCCCTCACCATGCTGTGTGTCACCTCAGAGACCAAGGATGTGCCCCTTCATTATTGTGGCTGCTTCTAACTTTGGAGGGACTTCCAGGACATTCCTTGTTATTCTGAAAAATCCCAGCCCTTGGAGTCATGTTACTTTGTATGAATCAAATCAAGCTTTCCCATTCTGTCTTTTAAATACATTTGTATTTTATTGTTTTTAGAGATGATTCTTATAGGCCTGCAACTTTCAAAGATAATTAAGGGAATTTAAACAGAGCAGAAATTTATAGAAACTTTCCTTATTTACTAATCTTTTACACAAAATATCATTATCCTTACAATGAATTCCTAATTTTTTATGAAATTGCCACTTTTTCGGGCTGGAAGTGCTACTACCAACTGTGACCAGTTCAGCTTACCACAGTAAATGCTAGCTATAGTAATAAAAATTAATTAGTAAGATGGGATCATAGCCCAAAATTGCCCTTATTTAAGATACCATCCAGAGCTCCTGGATCTCTGAGATGAACCTGAGGGCCAGGGAGCCTCGAGCAGGGGACCCTCTCCAGGCCCACACAGGGCAGGTGAGATTGAGGCAGTTTCAGCAGTCCTGGAGAGAGCAGTGGAGATTCCATGACATCCAGGCACCTTTCACTCTCTGGTAATGATTAATTATCCCTTTAAAAGTAGGTTTCACCTGCTGGCTTTGTGTCCCCAGGAAGCCACTGTGTGAACCCTGTTCCTGTGTGCGTTGTCACACTCTAATCCTAAACAAACCTTCAGGTCAATGATAACATCCATCAAATGACCACACAACGTGAAAATCCACTGCAGGGTGTATTATTTTTAGCACTGTTATGGAATAAATTAACCAGGTAGCACAGCGGTAACCTTGGGATAAATTATTAGGTGATTTTATTTTTTATTTGGGGAAAAAAAAAAAAAGATGACACAGTTTTATCATATTTATAATAAAAGTCATTGACATAATAAAACACTCCCATCACATCAGTATTCATTTCTGCAAATAGAGCTCTGACGTTTTATAATATTAACATGTGCTATAAATGTCACAGATATATTAAGATTTTTCAGTGTCTCCAACCAAAAATATAGAGAGATGACTGAGGAAGAGATGACTAATTCTAAAAGATTAAAGAGAACATTTTCCCATGCAATTAAATAATCTGCTGCTGACTGAGCTGAGGGTCACACCCAAAAGGCCCATTCTGTGATTTTGATTTTTACCCCCAGCACAGAAGGGCCTGGAGCCCTGAGCAGCTGGGACAGAGACAGAGCTTGGGCATGTTAGGGGGGGATGTGAGCTGAGGAGCTGGGCAGGCTGTGTGTGGCACTAGAGGATGGCTACACCTGCTGAGGCAGTTTGGGTGGCTCAGGACCCTGAGAAGGCTCTTTGGGCATCTCCTTGCACTGGGGGACAGCGGGTGAGGGCTGGAGATCTTCTTCCCATCCCCTGGAATGTTATCCAGGAAAAAATCCCTGGAGCAGCTCAGGGAGGTGAGTCCTGAATGGCACATTTGCAGGTCCTGGGAATGCCAGGGAATGCCTGGGAATGCCAGGGAATGCCTGGGAATGCCAGCCTGTGGCACAAGCTGCTCCTCTGGCAATGGGGAAGAGTCCAGGTCACCAGCAGGAGCACCACTGGAGTGTGACAGGGACAGCCAGGGCCAGGACCTGGTGTCTGCTGCAACAAAACCCCAGCAATGGGCTCTTCCAGGAACAGGAGCCCCATTTAGGGACTTAAACAGTGGGCAAGGAACAAAGCAGTCCCTTGACACCATGACTGACTTTTCCTAAGAAAATCTTCCTGTAGTTCCTGAGTCCCATCAAGCTTCTGTGGAACTTACAGATTCTCCCAGGCCTTGGGCTTACAAAAATCCTCTGTGCTAACTAAGTAAGTTTATGTTTCAAACCCAGCAGATTCTGGGAAAAAATCCAGGATAAATTAAATAATAGTAATAATAGTAATAATAGTAATAGTAATAGTAGTAGTAGTAATAGTAGTAGTAGTAATAACAATAATAATAATAATAATAATATCAATATCAATAGTTATGAACTTGTTTGTTCTTCAAGTTTGAATTTCCTACATAATCCAGTCTGAGAATTTCATCCCATGATTTTTGCATTACACCTGGAATTTTTGTCTTACTATTTTTATCAGAATGGGGCTATTTGTGTTTTGAACAAGGTCAATACAGAATTTTTACACCAGCACACTTTGTGGTTCAATTATGGGGACTTTTCCTCTTTTAACCAACAGTTAAAGCAGTGCAGCACCTGAAATACATTCCCTGGCAGCTGACAAATCAGTATTAATTATTTCTCCTCCTCCATGGAAATTACACCTATTTATACAATACATAGTTTCCCTAAAAAGCTTACTGCAAAAGGGTGGGAGAAAAGAAGCAAACTGTAAATCATTTTTATACATCTCTATCTATGGATATATCTGCATATCCATATCCATCTGCCTATCAATCTTTCTTAACCTCCTCTTTTCCACAGAGATGCTGACATCTTCAAAATGCCTTTATCAGCTCCCCAAATGAATACCACAGACATTGCCAAATTTCAGTTCACAGGAGAGAAAACGTATGTACTTTATTTTATTAATTTATATTCAGGGAAACAGTGCTAGTGTAATTATGCCTGAATAGCTAGAGGGGTAGGGAAGGCCTAAATAAATGTATTCCTAGACAATTGGAGTAACGAGTTTTAATTAGTTTTGCAGCTTCTTCTAGTTATGTTTTGCCAGTGTTGCAGCTCCTGATCTTTGATTGGGAGCAGGCAATGGGAACTAAACCCAATAATCAAGTTACACACACACCTTGTTGACCTTCAGCAGTGACATCCTTAGTTACTGCAGGCTGGAGCATTTGTTTAAGGGTAATTTGATCATGGGAGTCCTCCTGGGGTTCCTGCTGCTACAGGTCTTGAGTGGGGTCTGGCAGGGATTATTTTGTCACTTGTCAAGGTTTCCTCTCCTGGGAGTCCCAATTACAGCCATGGCAGGGAGGTATAAATTTAAATCTCCAGGCTCCACGTTCTCTGCAGATGAACTCATTGGTACCCACAAGAACTGTTCCCATTATAAAATATCACGTAAAATGACAGGGACCTTGGATGGCTGAGAGCAGGAAAAACAATAAACATCCCACTGAGAGGAAATGAATTTCTTCTCCCCCTCCTGCCTTTCCCTTTTGCTCCAAAGTATAATAACGGGGCGTGTTTGGATTGCAGAGACTGCCAGGGCCACGGGCGAGAGGAGGAGGGAAGGAGAAGCAAAGGCAGCAGGAATGGAGATTTTGTACTTACTAAAGCAAGTTATTTTTCAACCTGCTCACAGCTCGAAAGTTCACCACTGAATTATTAAGTGTGGCAGGCTTAGAATCTGCTTCAGCAAATAACAGCTATATTTCTTTGGGAAAGCAGGGGAGCCCAAAACTTGGGACTGTGGGAAAGCAGAGCAACTCCAGTGTATGGAGCAGAGCCAGGACCTTGACATCATCCCCAGGAGGAGGTTCATGGTCCAGAGTACTTCACTTTGTCACTGTCCTTCCCCCACTGTGGGCTGCTCATCTCCTGCCTCAGCCTGTGGGGAAGCAGGGATCATCTTGGAGCTGGAAGCAGGAGAAGCAGACGGAACAGATCAGAGGAACTGGAGTCATGGGAAGAGTCCTCCTCTAAAGAAAAGATCAGGATTAATGGACTGGTAGGGGTATGTAGCTAATCTTGCACTTATCTAGGTGTTGCCAAAAAATCCTTGCAAACAGAAAACACACAAACATGCACGTTCCTGTCCAAGTGACATGAGGGGCAGAAATGCCATCTCCTCACTCTTATCCACACACTGTGTCTGGTTAATCCAGCCACTGCACAATAACAGACCCTGCTGGTCCCTACAAACATCCTTCTGTTCATTCTTTGACTGTAGGTGCAACTCTTCCCATGGCTGACCTGGAAGCAAAGCACCTTGAGGTTTCCACATGGTCATTACACCCCCGGAATGAGAAGAAAGCTCGGAGCTGCTCTCACAGCTGAGCTGCAGGCTCAGGCCAGCATCACTGAGAAGATGGTGTTTGATTCACACTGTGAAGATTCCTCTTGCTACTGAAGTGCTGAAGACTTAATTACGTTTTTAGATGATAGCTTAGATCCAGGAGCTCAAGCTGCATTGTACAAACAAGGGAGCTGACTCAAGCAGACACCCGAGACAGCCCAGCCCAGCCCCCTGGCAGCGATGATTGCTTTCCCTGGGAGATTAAAAAGTGAAGCAACATGAAGGGTTAGTGTGTTTCACAATGAATTCTGATTTATCAAACATGATTAGTGGATTATGAATATGGATGTGATTTCTGAAACCAAAAGAAAGTTTGTGTGATTCATCCTTCTTTAAAAGATTAATTTAAACTCAAGAAGCTGTAACAGGCATACAAGTAGATTGTGTGAAAGTCAGAATATACAGGAAAGGAGTGAGGGAGGAGAAGATGTGGAAAAATCAGGTGAGGTCTAGCAGATCAACAGTGTCCAGGGATTTACTGGTGTCTTGTACAATTAAATACAGTTTTAGAAGAGAACAGAGTTGTCTAAAATCTGTTCTGACAGTTGTTATTAACCCTTGTGCTTTAGTTTAGTCCCAGATACCAGAAGCTCAGATTTGAGGGAGGCAGTTCTATCTCAGCCGTGCCATTCATCTTTTCTCCTTTTTCCCCACAGACACAGCCCTCAAGGTGTGGCATCAGTTCCCATCTGCAGGAACCGTACTGGAGGCTCTTTATCACAGACTTCCCAGAGGCCAGCAATCTTCCCCCAGATGCTTAACCTGGCCTTGGGGCTGAATTACAGCAGAAGAGGGCCATAAAAGAGCAATTAGAGGGCAAGAAGGGGCCCAGTGTGGTTCTAGCAGCGCTGCCTGAAGATGAAATGGTGTTTTCCAAGAGTGGAGCTGAGTGTAAACAGTAAGGCTGATGATAGCAACAAAAGCATTTGAGAGCTGTCTGCAAACCCACCATGTCCTGGACACTGGGGAGTTCACCATGGCTAAGCCCGAAATTCCAGGTTTTCTGCCCAAAAGAATGAGTCTTGTTCTCAGATCAGCACAAACACAGCCAGTGCCCACGTTTCTATGCTGTGGACAGGAATGAAGAGTGGCTCCTCTGTGTGTTGGCCTCATCCCTCCAAGCAATATCCCATTTCCCAGGATGGGCTCTGGAAAAGCAGGCGAGGTCTCTGCTTATCTCCATGGTATCCGAGTGTCTCGTTTGTTATAGAAACAAACAACTCATTTCAGAGAGAAGTTAAGGTTGCTAAGTGACAACAGTGTACTTACTTATCACATCATTTGCAAAGCCCTCGCACTTAAAAACAGGGAAATGAATGATTAAGGACTCCTGAAACCCTATACTGCCCACATAATAAATATATGTTTTTAAGCAGAGTACAAAGAAGTGCGCTTTTTATTTTGACAAAACAACCTCATGCTTAACCTGTGAATTGTTTTCTTTTTTTCCCTCTTATATGTGGCATTTTATTTCATTGAATTTGGTGTAAAAACATTTTCTTTTAAAGAATATTCTTAGGTAGTAAATATCATTAGTTAGTTGAAGTATTTCTAAGTACCATTACTGTTAAGTGATACTGAATTTGCAGTAGGTGAATATGTGCCCATTTTATACTTAAAAATAAAGGATTTCCATAATATTGTTTGTCTTCAAATCAACACTCATTTTGTAAGTGTGTTTCACCTTTTTAAAAAAGAGTTTGTTTTCTGTTTAAATTCTAGAAGTGATGATAGAAAATTATCTCTCTTGGTTCAGAATTGAGATTGAGGAGGAATCTTAGGACACACTTTTCACTGTGTATGACAAAACAATTCAGATAAAACCCAAGTTCTTCTAAAGTCAAGAAGAGCTTTGACGTTGCCTTTGGATGGGTCAGGATTTCCCCCTTTCTATGCTTTATGTGAGGAATAAAAGATGTATGATGCTGTCAATTATTTATCCCCTGGCTTTTAAGCACTTGTGTTTTGTACCTAATGCCACGGGGCTGAGGGAGCAATGCTGGTACTTCATTGCAACTTGCTGGAGGAACAAAACTGCTGTTTGTTTCAGGATTCCCAAGATCACTCAAGTGTTTATTTCTGCCTCTCTCTTTTTTATTTTTGCCTGGATAAATTGAAATCTAGGGTCTGCCTTGTAGCTTAGAAAGGTGTGAACCTACACCACTGGAGGGACCTCCCATGTGCTGGGAGCTTGGGCCTGGGTTAAACTCAAGTTTTTGGCCAACCTTTGTTGAGCTGATAATCACAAGAACCCAAAATCTTCTCCTTGTGCTGCCTTTGAAATTGCTGAGAATGTGATTTCCATCAGGGACATGGACAAGTCCAGATTCTTGGCCAGTGACATTGTTCATGCCTCTCTCTGAGCCATGCTGTGGTTGAGGTTTCCAAGCAGTCAGGATGTAAAGGAGAGGGCTGATTTTCAAAATCACTCCCATCCCCTCATCCCTGCCATTACTGCACCGGCATGGAGAGTTGTGAAAGGATTCAGTGCTCCCTGAGCTGTGCTCTCCTGAAAAATGTGACCACTTGCTTGGAGGTCTAAATGGGAGCTGGGTAATGTCACTTTGGAAGAATCAGTCAATGACAAAAGGGCAATCACAGCAGCTCTTCTCCATTAGCTTCATCTTTCCTCCAACAATATCAATTATGGAAGCTCTAGCCCAAGGTTTCAAATAACAGCTATTTCTCTACAGTGTTATTATTTTTTGCACATAAAAATGCCTTTTGCATGAACCACTGTCAAGGTCTAATCTGATCTATTTATCTGTATTTACAAGGCACTTATCTTCTGTAGCACCTAAGAGCTCCACATGAATTAACAGACAACACTCATCCCAATACCACAGAAAAATCTCCTGGACTAACATCTTCTCTCTTGGACCCCAGGGAAAATGAAAAGCACTATTAAGAGCACAGCCATGCAGGGATCAAGACAAACACCACGTGCCAAAACCTGCTGTCAAAATTCTTGTGGGCACCAGTGGCTATGACACCAGCAGGGTCCAGCAGGGGTTTGTTTTCAGCCCAGCACTGCTGTTTGCATCCCCTGTGTCAAGTAAGGACCTGGCCTCCCCTTGGTGTCACCTTCTCAACAGGAGTGGTGTCCCCTCAGGCCAGGAATTTCTTGACAGAGATGCTGGGTTCCCTCCAGATTGGGGGTTTCTATAGCAGAGAAAGGAATGCTGATTTCAAACCTGCCCTGCAGCTCCCCCAAATCTGCTCTACAGCTCCTTGGTGCCCAGAGAGCAAACCTGGGATGGATGTGGGGTAGCCAAGTGATGCCTTCCCCTGTAAGAGAAAACACCTGGAAATTCTCCCTGAGGAAACCATAAACTTTTCACTGTGTCTGGGACAGGGGGGAAGAAAAGGGAGAGGAGGAAAACCCCTGTTCCTATGCTTGGGGAGGGCAGACAGCAGTTCTGGAGGAGGCTCTCCAGGACTCTGCACGCTTGAAGGTTCACTCTGGGTTTGCTCTGCTGTGATTCAAGAGGCTCAGTCTCCAAACAAACAAGGATTTAACTGAATCATAACTAAAGCCAGCACCCGCATATTCCCCTTCCTCCTTCCAAAGCATTTGTCTACTTTGTATTTTTAGGATTAGATTTGCCTCTGATGAGTAGTTATGGCACAGAATGGAGAGAAACGTGTGTTCTTGTTCAACAGCTCCTCATCCTTTTCACTCTCTACCACAGGCAGAATTTTCCAACCAGCAAGGGCCCCAATGCCCCTTCTTCCTGAATTCTGCCTCTGGACTGTGTGATATGGCTGGACAAGAGTGAAAGAAAAGTGGAAAGAAAATATCAGCCTTTAACACAGCAGTAGATAGATATATTTTTAACACCAAACCTGAATAAATTTCCAGCTCTCCCTTTCCTTCATCCTTAATTTCCCTAAATGAGACATTTTCTGTGATGAATTCTCCCCAGGCAAAATAAAACCAGGTTTTCTTCTGATTTTGGCTGCCTGGGTCAGGCCAAAACTGCCTGACAAGGCCCATACATCACAGGGCAGGCAGAAGTAATGGGGGAACTGGGAAGAGGGGGAGCTGGACAGCACAACTGGAAAATTAAATTCTGCATATAGAAAGGAGAAAATGGAGGGATTTTGGTGAGGGAGAGATAAGGATGTTTCCACTGCCAAATTCCTCATGAGAAATGGTATTGTGTGGGAGAGAGGAATGGCTTAATGAGAGGTGGAAGCAAAAGATGTTGTAATAAAGCCCAGGCTGAACTCTCCGTGCTGGAAATGCAGGTATCCAACCCCAGCTGAACGTGGAGCAGGTTCTCAGCTGCGAGAGGAGGCCCCGCTCAGAGCAGCTGTCACTACAATCTCCTAATTGGAAATAATTGGGATTCTGTCTGAAACCACAAAGCCCTGAATTAGCCAGTGCAGCCTCCACCAGGAAGCATCTGCTGCCATCTCCAATGGCAACAGTTCAGCCCCCACTGCTCCCTCCAGCTGCCAACTGGCAGGAGGTGCCCCTTGCATCCCCAGCATCCTGGGCAGCTGAGAGTGCAGAGGGAGCCCAGGGGGATGCAGGAAGAGGGAAACAGCCCTGGAATGCTGGGAACAGCCATGGTAGGAGGGTGGCCAGGGTCTAGAGGAGGATGGAGGGAGGGAGAGATGGAGAAACAGCCCCATTCTGGAGCACCGTTTGACAGCAGCTGTTCCAACATCACATGCCATGGAGGGCTCTGGGAAAAACTGCTGGAAATTAGTGCTTTTTGCTGATTATGTTCATGGCTACTTTGTGCTGCTCATATGTGTGTGTAAAATTAAGTTGGGGTTCATTTATTTACTTCTGGTTTTGTGTGATGAGGAGAAATGGAAAAAGGAGTGACAGTAGTAAAGAAAGATGGAAAGAGCAGTTGAGCTTTTTGGAGTGTATTTTTAGTGGGGTGGGGAACCAGGAACAAACCACAATTGAAGATGTTTGTAGCAGGAAGGCATGAGTGCCCACTGAGTCTGGGTGGGTGAGAGGCAGTGAAATGTTTGCTTGTGGAAGGACAGGAGTCCTGAGAAAGCTGGGGGAGCAGATCACCCTGGGATCATGGATTTGCTTCTTCACATCTCTCTGTGGGCTGCACGTGCCACATTCATCCCCCAAGGGTTACAGCTTCACATCACCAGCAACATCCCACTCCCCTGCACGCCTCTTTGTGCCACTCAGATGGAAAGTTGCTGGCCAGCTGGGCTCCCCTGCTCCCTGGGAGGCTTCCCACCACAAAACAGGCAGAGCCAGCTGGAAAACTAAAGGTGGGAGGGGAGCCCCCCAGGCAAATGTGAGCTTGCAAAGCCTTCTGTGGCCAGTGCAGCAGAAGCTAATCCTTCCAGGAGTCTTGGGCTGTGTTTTGTGAACAAGCAGGGGATGAGCGATGCTTTGGCAATCACAGGCCCAGACTCTTGCACAGACATCGTCCTGTAGGGAAAAGGCTGAGGAGAAATCAAGTGATTCTTACAAAATATGCTGTGCACAGTGCTCTGCAGTACCTTCCCCTGTGCATGCTCCAGGCTTCCTTCCTTCCATCCACCAAAGTACTGAAGTCCTATAAATGGGGATTGCAGACAGCATATGAAGTAATTTTTAAAGCTGAAAAGGAGTACAGAGTTAACAGATGCTTTTAAAGCACACTCATCTCATCACAGTGCCTTGGAGCCATTTTTGCTCTGGAATTGCACTCAGAGGTTTTTCATCCTGGAACTTGGGAGTCTAAAGACACCATGGAGAAGTCTGATGTCTCTTGCTAACAAATTGGATCAAATTGGCTGGGTGCTCTGCCTGGGGCTGATGCTGCAGTGAAGCTGCAAAACACTTGGGAAAACCTGATTCTCCTCTCTGTGATATCTGCATGATGCTGGGCTGTGAGATGGAAGAAAAGGGGACTTTGCTGGCATTTCCTTGGCATAACAGATTTTACTAACTAGTGGGTTATTCCAGCCTTCCTGGGGAAGTTTCACCCATTTTGCTTCCTACCTTGGGTCTTAATTAGCTGAGCAGTCTTGTAGTGTGTGAAATTCAGCACTTAACAAACACAGAAGTGATATGTTTTCCAAGCCCCTTGAGGACACCAGCTTACTCCTCTCTCAGAGAGGGAGGGGGATGAAAAGCCTTTGCTTTCCTTGCAGGTGTTATCTCAGTACTTTATAGCTCTGATGAGATCAAGGCTGCTTTGTCCTTAGCACTGTGGCCCCGGGACCAAAGAGATCATCCCTGTCTTAAAATGGTTACTCAGCATGGAATAGGTGAGATGGGAAAAGGAAAGCCAGGATCAGCAGAGGCTGCCATCACAAGGAGGGCTGGAAATGTGTCTCCTGAGGCACAGGCTGGTTTTTAAGCCCCCACCACTTTCTCTTAGGCTATCAATTCCTACTCACAGCAACACTGCAGGTTTCCCCTGCCCAGGAGTGGTGCCGACTGTCAGAGTGTGGGAGAAGGGAAGACAATGTGGAAATCAATTTACTGGGTCTTGTGGATACTCACATACAAAACTCCCTTTTTACCCCCTGAAATGTAGTCATTTAAAAAATGTTCTCATCAGCTCCCCAAGTAAATATCAAACCAATTGCTAAATTTGGGTTCACAGGGGAGGGTGGAAAATTACTGACTAACCCAAGTGCCAAGGGGCAACAGGGCACCTTTAGGGAAAAGCTGTTGTAGTTGATGTTCTAGAGGAGAGAAACAGGAACACCGGAGATTTCTGGGGCTAATTTATGGGTGCAGGGGGAAGCAATTTACAGCTCTGTACCTGAACCCTCTCCTGGTCAATCCAATCCCAAACTGGCAGTTTGAGGTTGTGTATTTATGCTCATGAGAATCCAGCACAAAGCAGCAGAAGTCCAGAAAGGACAGAGCTTGGAAGAACTCTTCCTCACTACAGTAGAATTCAGACCAATGTACATACAGTGCCTATATTTGTTTTTCTTTTCTTCCTCTGAATCCTAATCCAGTCTCCAGTTCAAGCAGTTCAGGGTACTGCTTTCCATTCCTGGCCTCTGTTCTATAGATCACACTAATCCTATCCATAAATTAGTTCATTTAATGAACATCAAGCACAAAACAAACAGCATGATGGTGTCTTTACCTGGCCATAATCCTGAATCAATACCATTTCTTTCTTCTGTCTAAATCAGCCCTGATGATCTGCACCACATTTAAAGTGCTAATGGTCCATGGTTAAGTGCTTTAAAGATGGGATCTCGATGGGAGATTGGGGCATTTTCTGCCTGTATATGTGAGATTACCAGCATTCCAACAGCTCTCCCACGCTACAGACCATGTGTGGCCTCAAAGTCCACACCATTTGGAAACTGAGCTTTTCCATCCTTGCTAATGAAAGCTGAGGGGGAAAATGTGCTTAGGAAAAGCCTAAAACAAATCTTTGTAACTATAGCTGGGTATAACGTTGGAGGTCAATTTTTTGTTTACTGTAAAAGTAATTTCAGGATGCAGGAAGATTTTCACAAATTTGTTTTGACTCCCTCAAATAACTAATCTAGAAACAAGAGCAAATAAGACAGATAATATCCCATTTTGGCATTTTAGAAATGAAGAGTCTCTTCAAAAGAAAACAGGGTTTTTCTGTTATGCAAACTGTATTTGTCTTGAGCTTATGGATTCCCAAAGATTAAAAGAACTTTACACTTAATGGAAGACAAAAATTTTCAACTGAGCCAAAGAGAAATTCTGCTTCCCTTCTGTTTTCAGAGGAAATGACTAAGAGGGCAGGGAAATGAATAATCTCTATCAATTTGGGTGAATACTCAGAATTTGTTTTACCCCCCCTGCTTTGCCCAGGAAAGCACAAGAACAGATTTGCAGACACTGCTCCTAAAGGATGCCCAACTGCGAGGAATCCAGGGGTTCTGAGGCATGAGGTTCCATTCTTTTCTCCTCTATCCCTTCACAAACACACTGAGAACAAGCTTTATAAATCAATCAGACACCAAGGACAGAACTGTTTGCTGAGACACACTCGCCTCATGCCTCATTCTGGGGGACAAGGCCCCAGTGTTTGCGGTGCTGTCGGGGTGCAACTCGTCCCCAGCAGGGATGTGGCAGCAAAATCACTTTCCATTTGGGAAGACACTCAATTAACTGCACTCGACAGGAGTGTGAGGACAGAGCTGGCGGCCCTGAGCCACTTGTAAGTCAAAGAAGATTGCAGGATGCCACAGTTTGGTTGTGAGCATCAGCAGAGGCAATAAAGGACTGGCAAGTCCTGGAGGCAGAGAAGAGCCCAGGAAGTCATTCCCAGACACTTTCTGAGGTGGGAAATTACAATGTGGGAAGATATATTTTTGTACAGGCAAAATATTTCCTTTCTCCCCTGCTGTCTGGTCTTGTTCTCTACAAAAATTAAATGTAACATGAAGAGTTCAATTTTAGCAAGGTCCGGCAAACAGTTATGCAAAATCCTAAGCAAAATTGTAGTCACTTGCATTATCCATAATTATTTCTCTTTGCTACCAATCAAACTGTAAAGGCAGCTACTATGGTACTACTACTACTACTACTACTACTACTACTACTACTACTACTACTACTACTACTACTACTACTACTACTACTACCAATAATAATAGTAATAACAGAAAGTAAATAAAGAATACCAGTATTTTTCACCACAACTTGCTACTAACATTTCCCTGTTAATTTTAAGAAGAGTCAGAGCAGGAAAAAAGGATGTGAGACTGACATGCACAGTGTCCTGTGCTCAGGAGATAGGAACACCACCAGATTTTATTATTCTTAGAATCTCTTAGACCAATGTAACCATCCCAAGATTCTGACAAAGCATCCAACACCCTCAGCACAACTTGATGCAGCATTCCCCACCTATGTGCAGTTATGGATGGGCTCCAGCTGCCAGAAGAAAAGCCCAGGCTCCATAGCCAGGGAATAAACTGGTAAAAAGATGAAAAAAACCCAAGAAGTAGCTGACATGCAAATCCATGCTGAGCCATTGGTTATTTTGACTCCTTGTGGCTGTCAACTAACTTGTAAAAAGGTGATAATGTAGGAAATTGCAGTAGACACCTCAAGAAGAGTTTTCCTAAGCAAAAATGAATGCACAGTGGGGAAGGAATCCAAGACTTAGCCATGATGGGTGGTAGCAAACTCTGCTGGCAGCAATCCTGCACAGTGGATATACAGGACAATGCATGTGAGCAAAAGCTCCTCGCTTTGGGGTGTTCCCAGAGGCAGGTGAAAGGAAAACCTCAGCCTCCCATCATCACTTCAGAGTCCTCAGCTGGAGTTCCTCATGGGTCTCACCAAGGTGGATCAAAGTTAATTCTGGTTTCCCATCCTTTCCTTTAGGCTCAGGGATGCCTTTGACTCCACTGCTCCCTAGAAATGGGTCTCTTGGATATTTGGAGACGGTTTTTGGATACCTCTTCTTGAAAAAGTTCTCAAGTTGGAGGCAGAGATGTGGGAAGGAACACAAAGGGCTCCGACTCTCTTCAGCTGTTATCCACCCTGATTAATTCTCCAGCTAATGATTCTCCAGACATGGTGATGTATGGGGCTCTGTCGGTGACAAAAAAATTGAACCTTTACTAATTAAGTAGAACATCTTCATAGGGTGAAAGGTTTTGCTAACGAAAGTAACTCACAAAGAATTATGTTTGCTGGAGACTGCAGCTGAGATCCTACAGGGAAGGGAGGGAGAGCAGCATAAACTATTCACTGCCTCTACCAGGCCAAGATTCAGTCCCAGGTCGTCTCCTCACAGACACCACATTTCCTGGGCTCCAGCCCTGCCTCAGAAGCAGCAGGCTGACACTGCTGCATCCCGGACTGAATGATGGATGCAGTCAGGGATTCAGTGTTCAGTGGAGCAGCCTGCACCCAGCACCAGCAATGTGTTATTTGTGGCAGTCTGTGTGTGAGGGCACACAGGATGGTGTGAGGGCACACAGGATTGTGTGAGGGCACACAGGATGGTGTGAGGACCCAGTGGTTCAAAATGTGATTTTTCTGTGCTCCCCTCCTATGGGTGCCACTGTCGCGGTAGGACACGGAAAGCACACGCGTGTTCACACAGCTGAAGGTGAGGGTGAAAAGAGGAAGTTTATTATCTGACTCCACTACTTATAGTTTTACAAAAGAGACAGGGCATTGGAGGGAGAAAGGGCCACCTCTCCCATGGCACTGGACAGGTTACCAATCCATCATGCATTCTCCACCTCTATGAAGGAATGCAAACAACTGAGTGTTTACAGAACAAAGCATGGGAAAGCGTGTAACTAGAATGTAAATATCAGAAGGCTAAAAGATTTCTAAAAACCAGGGCGACATGCCACTGATACCATACAATGGGTGCAGGGCACAGCTTTCTCACCTGGGCAAGAGAACAACCTCAAATGTAGATCAGGGTGAGTGACAGCATGGCCTTCACTGCCACGGTGCCCGCTGAGTGGCCAGCTCTGGGCTGAGCACTGGGCAATGGTGGCACCTGCTGCCATGGCAGGGGGAAGGTGCAGAGGGAGTGCAGGAGGCTGGGAGAGGTCCAGGCAAGGCTCTCCTCAGCCACCAGTGGGGAAGGTGCACGGAGAGAGGGAGCACCGAGGGGCTGTTCTGGGGGAGCAGGAAGGAGTTTGTGGGGCCTGGGGAGGAGGGCTCAGAAGAGCGAGGAGCAGCCCCTGACAGGGGGATTTCTACCCCACTGCTCAGGGCACAGCAAACCTGAACCACCCAACAGCACCACAGACAAGGGGGGTAACAGGGGTGGGGTCCACACAGCCAGTGGGGACAGAGGGAGGGGGACAGGATGAGCACGGGCCAATGACAGAGCTAAGGGAGGGGACAGTGGTGGCCATTGCAGATGTGCAGGGTGTCACATCTTTCCCACCAGACAGCCTGGGGGTGTCTGTGTTTGGGCAGGCAGCCATCCTGGGGTTCCTGGGCTCAGTGAGAACCAAACCACTGGACCTCTTGTCCAGTGGGGTCCAGGACACCCTGGCTAGGGTTATGGCTCACTGCAACACTTCATGACAGTGACACATTGAGGACTTCACATTTCAACTTTTTCCTCTGTGCTGGGCAGTGGTGATGCCACACCTTGGGTGCTGTGTCCAGTTCTGGGCCCCTCATGACAAGAAGGACATTGAGGGGCTGGACCGGGTCCAGAGAAGGGAACAGAGCTGGGGAAGGGGATGGAGAGTGAGTCATGTGAGGAGGGGCTGAGGGAGCTGGAAAGGGGCTCAGCCTGGAGCAAAGGAGGCTCAGGGGGGACCTTGTGGCTCTGCACAAGTCCCTGCCAGGAGGGGGCTCAGGGGGGTCGGGCTCTGCTGCCAGGGAACAGGGACAGGAGGAGAGGGAACGGCCTCAGGGTGGGCCAGGGGAGGGCCAGGTTGGACACCAGGAGGAATTTCTTCACTGAAAGGGATCCTGTCAAAGGAACACATCCCTGCAAAATCACAGAGGAGGGAACTCTGCTCTGCTCTTACAGAAAGAGCAAACTGGCCTAGTTTTTCCTCCCCAGCAAGCTCTCCAAAGGGGCTCCTGATATGAATCAATGGTGATTTCCACCTGAAGATACTCCACGAGTTCTGCAGCTTTGCCTCTTTCTACTTCCCTCCCCTTTTCAACCAACTTCTCAGTTGCTGCAACGTGTTCCTTTCTAATTCTATTGTCGCCTTTTCACAGAGAGATTTGTGGTGTTTTAACCAAGAGCTCACATTAAAATATCAAAACTTGTCATTAAATATTTATTTTCCTCAGCTACTTGTAAAGGCAGGAGGAAATTGGGGGAAAAAACTGTCAGAAGACAGCACAGTATTCACATTTTTTTAAGAGACTGCTTATGGTTATGTTGCCTGAGGGGCCTGCAAAGACAGAATCACAGAGGCCAGAGTGTTAGCTTTTCCTCCTTGCATTCTCTTTCCCTTTCCAGTGGCCTTTTTCTATTCTAGGATTCAGCTTGCTGTGCTCAATTCTATCCTTTCTGTCTTCTGTGTAAATCAAGATTAACTCCATTCCAGTCAGTGATGCAGCCAAAGACACAGATTCTCAGCTGGATGGAAATATGGAACTGACCCTCACCTGTGTGCCCCTGGACAGCACTCCTGTGACTGTCCCTTCTTCTCCCCTCCTGCAATGGAAACCAAGAGCAGCTCTGCTACAGGTACTAAATAAAATGACATAAATGACATTAATAAAAATGACATAAAAAGTGTGACACCTGTGTCAAGCCCGAGGTCTGCACTGTCTGCTGCAGCTGCACGTGGAGGTGGGGAAAGATGGCAGCAATTATCTTCAGAGGCAGTGATGGCTTTTCCTGGTCTGAAAATCAAGAGTCAAACATGGTTAGAGGGAAAAAGAGATTTTATTTTGGTATTTATTTTAAGGATCTTCAGGTGCACACATCCAGGTCGAATGCACCAAAATGCAACCCCCACAAAAGACCTGGAATCACACTCTAGGTCTTACTAATTAGCATATCTATCAAAAATTCCCCAATGAGAGACTCGAATGAGCCCCCCCTCTCCCCATGGAGCCTTCCCCTGGATGGTTCTATCTTAGTTCTGGACAAGATCTTGGGGTCTGGGGCACATCAACCCTAACCTACAAATGCTTAGTTCCCCAGCTGAACAAACAAGTCCAAGAATGCAGGCATAAAGCACTAAAGAATACAGAAGTTATAAAAAGGTATAAAGGAGTATAAAAAAAAAGGCAAAAGAAAATCATCACAGCATCAGTAAAAGGCAGCAAATCATCAT
>JACBWW010000035.1:1583366-1641389 GCA_020086605.1 Lanius collurio | reverse complement strand
TAAATGGTTTTTGGGTGACAAATTGCATGAGACAAGCAGAGGAAGGGTGTGGTGGCTGGGGCTCAAATATGAGATAAGAGAAATGTCAGTGCCTATTTTTTACCTCAGACAAAACACATGCCTCAGAGTGGCCATTCACACTTGGGTTTTTTTTTCCTTCAGCTATTTTTGTAGCACTTTGGGAATGCTTAGGTAAAAAGGTTAATTGTCATCATTTTTACACTTCCACCCTCATCACTGAACCACTTGGGCCTCAGGAAGTTCAGCTTTTCAATTTCTATTTCTATGTGACCCTTGAGCAGTTCTGAATATCAGGAAGGCTCAGATGACCCAGCTGACCTTTCTTTGTAACTCCATCTCTGATTTAATTGTCCATACTGAGAAACTCTGTCCCAAAGGATCTCCAATATTTCAATCACCAGACTCTCTAGGCCAAGGAGCAGTACTTAAATCCTTGTGTATTCTAGAAGTGTGATGGGAATGATGGACTATTTTTTGAAGTAATGAAAGATGTCCAACCATATAATGAAAGGTAGAACTGGAGTTAATCTGAGTTCACTTCGAGCTGAGTTATCTAGAATAAACCCAAAGATGAAGCTACTTTTACCTCTGAGACAGCACAATTTTTCTCCCTCTTTCCTTCTCTCTTCCAGCTTGACAGAATGGCAGAAAACCAAGATCAAGGAGAAACAAGCCACCACCACCAAAGCTCACTTCAGCAAAAGCCAGCCCTGGAAGTTTGTTGCGCTGTCAGCAGGAAAAGCAATATTGAGCTTTGAAAAATTAATATGATGCTCACTTGCTGTCTAGTTCCTCCTCTGCTTGTCAATAATTCTGTTCATTCCACGAATATTAAACCTGTTTGCCAGAGTCCTTAATGTGACAAGAAGCTGATGCCTGAAAGCACGATTACCTTCAACTACACAACATATTTAATTTATTACACAACCTGGTGTTATTGCTTTTATTGATGAACTGTACAGTGTAAAATGATTATTTGTTAAAGATTTCTCCATAGTAAAGGAAAAAGGGGAAAAAAAAAAGAAGAAGAAAGAGAGAAAAATCTTTACTGCTCCAGAAAGCTGCTTGTAGATGCTTTTCTGAAAAGATTCAGGACTGGGAATTACTATTATTACCTGATTTTTGGCTCTTTGCACTGCAGAGCAGCTCCACCTTCCTCCATCACCTAATTCAATCCCTTGCTGACAACAGAGACAAGCAGCAGAGGAGCAGAGTGAAGTTTTTCCTGATGGGATGATGTACATGGAACTCTTCCCTGCTCTGTGCCATTAAATCCAGGTACTTTGGGCAGGAAAATCTAAGTCCCACCTCTAAGCTCGAGCTGCATTTTCTCCTTTGTTTTCCTGTAATGTGATAAGAGCTTATTGGTCTCTGTCATTGACACCCAGGGAGTGCCTTGGCCCAGCTCTGACGCAAATATTCTTCTGATGCTGCACATGGGCAAAATCAGAGATGAGATTCCTGCCTTGAAGAAACATTTACCCTGTTTTGGGAAGGTAGGAAAAACTGGAGCTTGCTTTGTGCATATGAGGAGCAAAGGAGCAGAGATACATTGGAATTAAGGCTCTTATGGCAACTTAATTTCAATAAAGAGACCATTTATTTGGCTTCCAAGCTGTCCCGTGGAGTGGCTGGTATTTTTATGGATGCTAAAGGAAGCAGATATCTTGGGTGACTACTGTGGATGCTGACAGTTGAGTCACTGGATCATCCCCACTGTCTATTTTTTATTTTAAGATTCCAGTTCAGAGGCAACAATGACAATGTGACAAATGTCTCATTTGGGCAAGTCAGCACTGAGAGGTTGTGGTCCTTCTCCAGCACTTCATTTCCTGAGGACAGGACCTGAATAACCCTCTGGACCGTCCCCTGAACCTCTCTGGATCTTGGTTTCCTAACTCTAGACTCACAGACTGAGAATATCCTAAACAAAACAGATCACAGCAGGAGACTGCAGAGCAGCCAAGAGGCTCCCAGCAGAGTGTCCCAACAGAGTATTTTAGTCCTGACACCATCCTCTTCCAAAAAATACATGTCTTTAATTTGTTACGAGGTGTAGTGGTAAAGCTCACTCTATAAGAAAATGGATTAAAAAAAATCAAACCACAAAGGAAATGCACTATTCAGTCTCAAGTTTTAGAAATTAATTATCTGCCAATTCCTGAAATCATGATATTAGCTGGAGTTTTATCTCTTATTTCACTCAGGTAGCAACACAGCATATTGAACAGAAGGAATTTTGAAGTCTCCAAACTAAATAGAGATGTCCCTCCTGATTAAAAGGTGCTCTGCATTTCTATAATGCACTGGGAGAAATGCAGTCTCAGAAGGGTTCTTGGGATGGTTTGATACTGAAACAGATGTAATAAAAAACTCAGCTGCTGCTAGAGACATTTCTCTGGCAAATTGGTTATAAACAGTAACTAGTGATGACATTGATATGAGAAGCAAGAATTAAGAAATTAAGGACACCTGGCTTTGGATGCATTTCTACTCCGGGCTGATTGCAAATACCAGTGGAGGATCTTATTGCTTGGGCTTTTCTAAAATACCTTTTTCCCTGTTGAGTTTTTATTTTCAAGTCTTGGACCTCATGCTACAGCTTCTCTGTTGACCAGGAACTTCTAAGAGGCTCTGATTCCATGCAGCATGCAGAAGCAAAAAATGGGATCACTTTCTTTGCAGAAATAGACCCAAGCTCTATTTCACTGGGAGAAAGCAAATTTCAGGGGTAAAAACACCCAGAAATATAAACATTTCCCAGCAAGACTCAAATAACAGGAATGATTCAACTTTTCTGTTTCATTGTCTTCCTGACCCTTGCCATTCTCTGCCTTCCAGACGCCAACAAGATCTTAAACAGGATTCTGTGAAACACAAGAGACCTGCAGCCTGAGATCACATAAAAGGAATAGAAGAGGGGAAAAAAAACAAGGGGAAAGCAAGCTAAAATAAAGCAGAAAAGCAAAAAAAAACCCAAGTGAGCTACAGACGTGATAATATTTTTAGGTGGCCCAGGGAATTTTGCTCATCCCCAAGACATTGGGGTTTATATGAATAAGGATCTTCCTGCTCTGTCATGTGAGTACAGTTTTCCTTCCCTTTCCCTGGCTCCATTATCTCTTTCTCTTTTCCCTTCCATTGCTCTTTAATAGCAAAAATGAGGCCTGCTTTGCAGAGGGCCTACTGAGCCATGCAGGCCACCACAGTGGATTCTTCCCAGCCAGCTTTGCCAAGCAGGCTTTGGAGTGTGACTCATTTTTCCCCAAATCACTGCTCCTCCTGGCAGCCCAGCCAATCCCTCCCACACTCCTGCCTGGGCACAAATGCAGGTCCCTGCCTGGCAGAGCCATTCATCTTCTGAAGGACATGAAAGATGCCTCATTGACACTTGTTTTCCTTCTCTCACCTCCCTATCCCTCATTCCAGCCATCCAAATTGAACTCTCAGGTAATTAAAAAGAAAGCAGATATGGCATGTACAAGGTTTTTTGGTTTTGTTTTTAAAACTCTCCTTTATCTTTGAGGAATTTACTCACGAGTTGGTTTCTCAATCCCTTTTTACTCCTTCTCTGGTGATTTGCTCTGTGCTGGGGATGCAGCACTGACCTCCAGCAGCAGAACTTTCACCTTTCACTTTGTTCCCAGTGCTGTCTGTAAGTGCTTTGCAACTCACTGAAAACCCATTAATTCTGTCTGTGCCCTATCAGATTAAAACTTCTCTGCAAGTAACATTTCAAATATCAGCTGCTTCGCCTTAATATCTTTCTTCAATAACATTTCTCCCAGCTCCACACTTACACTCTGCTCCCCTGGGTGCTTCCCTTTTCTGTGAGCATTGTTGATTCTTTAAGAACACACACTCTCCACTCCCTCTTTCTGCTGATGTTCTCCACTGCATCTTGCTCTCTCCTACTTCATCTCCTCTTTCTCTTGCCCATATTCTATTCCTCTTCTGTGAGGAGAAGCAGCAGGTCTTTTCTACATTTCCCAGTCCCAAATTTCAGCCCCAGTAGAGACTTGCTGTTACCAGAGACTTCCCACTTGGGAAGGAACTCACCCAGCTGCTTGTTCGTCGAAACAGCAGCCACAGAATTTACTGGGCCATGGAAGCACAAAAATGTTTCTGAGTAACCCTGAAGACCTATCCCAGTGAGTCAACCAAGACATCCCTGTTTCCACTGGACTGAATTCCAATCTCTTAGGGCCAGATTTTAGGTCCAGAGAATAGGGAGGCTGTGAGGTGTTTCACGCCCCACCAGCCTCACTGACAGGCCTGAGCTATGACTCCACAGCCTCTGTCACAAGGTTTTTGTGGGTGGTAGCTTGTTTTTGTTTCCATCACTGAGCCCCAGAAGTTATGGATGCAGCACTGAGACCATGACTCAGAACATCCTCCCCTTCCTCAGCCAACACCTTCCAGATTTGGAACAGCAGAGCTTGGACGTAGGTTCAGTGTCAGCAGGCACGGGCTTGTGTAGGAGACAAAAAGGGATGATGATAAACACTTGATGCCATTAGAAACTCTCTTCTGACATCACTGAGGACCTACCAGCCTCTGCCCAGAAGCAGAAATTATCCTGGAGTTTGTCATAGTTTCTCCTTTCTGTGTTAACCCTTGTCAAAGAGCTCTTTTTAACTTGTCCATTCCCTTACTCTTTCTCACCTCTTGTGCTGCTTGCCTGGCAGAGGTTGGTGTCTCTGGGATGCAAGAGGCTGGGGCAGTGCTGAGTGACAGCCAGGCTTCATCCAGGGTGTTGTGGTTTGACACAACTAAGCATCAAGCACACACAAAATCAGTTATTTTATAAGGAAAACAAAATAAGAAAATATTGAGGAAAACTAGATAGCTGCGAGGCAAAACAGGTTCAAACTTAAACAGTTGCAGTACAAGGAGAAAGTTTTATTACTAACAGAATTAAAAAGTTAAAAGATATAACAAGAAATTAAAACAAACAAACACCCCCTTCTTCCCAGCATTCACTCTTTTTCCTAGCTAGCACAAAAGATAACACAACATGGAATTCTAGTCAGTGTCACAGCTCTTGAAAAGTCTCTTTCTTATGCTTAAGGAAAAAAGGATTTCTTCTTGCTTCACGTGGTTCCTCAAACTGCCACCAACAGCAGACCCACCTGGAAAGAAACAATCTGCTGTGGTGTAATACATCTCTTCTAGGAAAAAATTATCAGTTTTTTCACACTGCCACACCTGGGCCATCACATGGGGTTATCAATCTTTTTAAGGATGGGGTATTTTGGCCTGAACACAAAGGCTTTTTCTGCTACAAGTCCTTAAAAGCCCCTCACTGCTTCTATATAGCCTGGCATAGGCAACTCTTCACAATTTTCATGGGCCACATGTGAGTCTTCCATCCCCCCATGTACTTCAAATGGATTAAAGAGACAGTTTGAGATATTACAGTTTCTTACCACCCCACGCCAGAAGGATTTTTAAGCTCCGTGCGAGGAACGCGGCACCGCCCCTTTTCTCCACCGCCATTTCAGCTCCGTCTCCCAGGGCTCACTCTGACTCTGAAGCCTCTTTGGTGAAGAATGTTCTTGTTCAGGCTTTCTGGTGAAGAAAGCCTCTCTCCCTTTGTGCTGTTGGCTGCAGGGTGTTTTCTTCAGTTCAGCCCAAGTGTGCTGCCTGCAGACAGGAGGCTCCTGCCGGCTCTGTGTGGGGAACAGGGGGGACCCTCCGGTCCCAAGGAGCTGCTCTGGAAAGATTTTAGCTGTGTGCCAGCCCATGGCTGGGTTTAGCTGTGTGCCAGTCCATGGCTGGGTTTAGCTGTGTGCCAGTCCATGGCTGGGTTTAGCTGTGTGCCAGTCCATGGCTGGGTTTAGCTGTGTGCCAGTCCATGGCTGGGTTTAGCTGTGCCAGCCCATGGCTGGGTTTAGCTGTGCCAGCCCATGGCTGGGTTTAGCTCTGTGCCAGTCCATGGCTGGGTTTAGCTCTGTGCCAGTCCATGGCTGGGTTTAGCTGTGCCAGTCCAAGGCTGGGTTTAGCTGTGCCAGCCCAGGGCTGGGTTTAGCTGTGCCAGCCCGTGGCTGGGTTTAGCTGTGTGCCAGCCCGTGGCTGGGTTTAGCTGTGCCAATCCATGGCTGGGTTTAGCTGTGTGCCAGTCCATGGCTGGGTTTAGCTGTGTGCCAGTCCATGGCTGGGTTTAGCTGTGCCAGCCCAAAGCTGGGTTTAGCTGTGCCAGTCCATGGCTGGGTTTAGCTGTGTGCCAGCCCAAAGCTGGGTTTAGCTGTGCCAGCCCATGGCTGGGTTTAGCTGTGCCAGTCCATGGCTGGGTTTAGCTGCCTGGGCTCTGGGATGGTTCCCTCCCCACCAACCCAGGCTCTGTGTCACGGTGTCAGGGAGAGGGGAAGGGGCCGGGGCCTCGGCCCAGCGGGGCCCGGAGGCTCCGAGGCCTCCCCACCTCCCTCAGGCGGGCTGGAACCAGAGGAACTCCTGCCTTTCTGTGTGGCTTAAATGTGCAAATTGTAAGAAGTGTTATTGGTCTAAAAATCTGTCTATCAGCTCAAATTCAACCCAATACACAGGGAAACGGGGCAGAAGCCAGCAAGAAGCAGTGTGGGCAGGAAGAAATGGTGATCACCCATAATAACTGTCTCTCACACAGGAAATCTGTGTGTTTACCCAGGGAAAGTCAGTGGGAAGTGGGTTGGGAAAAGCCAAATACCACAGGGATGGAAGGGCCAGATCTGGGTGAGATTGTCTGGTTCTTGCAGGTCCCTACCAGCAGGGGATGGGGAGCAGCCCTGGCTTCAGGGCAAGGCTGGGTGGGACAGGGACACCTCAAGCCACCCTGAGGAGCTGGTCTGGGGGACCTGAGCAATGTCAAACAGGGGGGACTCTAAAGCTGCTGCTGAAGAGATCACTCTCAGTTCTCATTCTGATACAGCAATAGCCATAACCCCACAGCCAGATACCACACCAGACCTTTGGCTTCATTCATGTGCTCAGGATGCTCTTACCCCACATGGACTCAGAGCTCATCCTCACACTGATTTCCAGCTGGTGTTCCTCCAGTCAAACCACCACAGCTTCCAATTCCCGCCGATTCCACACATTTTTGGATATGGTGCAGAGAAGCATTAACACACAGACAATTCTTTTTTTGTGGGTGACTGAGGCAAGGGAGTTTGGTGGGGCAGAATTGTCTTAACATGGTCTGAAATATTCAAGAGGAACAGACACAAATCTCTGCATATATTCCCTTCAGTGCATTTGGGGAGAGGTTCCTCACAGAGAGAAGGAATGCTCCATATGGATTTCAACCTGTGCAAGGTGGAATGGACTCAGTTGAGTAGTTTGCAATACATAATTTATCAGAGGAGTTTATCTTCTATTTTTGCTCATGGTATTCCTCAGACTGCTGTGGGGTTTTTATTCCACAGCCCTTCATTATTCAAGCACAGCTGGGGATTTTACATGTATATGTATAGACCAAACTTCCGAAGATTTCTCTGAAGAGGTTTTAGTTGGTCTCAGTGTTTCAACTGCAATGGGTGATTTGAATCGTGTGTCCCTGGTCTTATTATTCAAAATAGGAGGAACTTGCAATAACCACTGAATAGCCATGCACATTAATTTTGGAATTCATGTTCACCTGGAAAAATTCTGTGGGATGGATGTTTACTGCTGTTGTTGTTATTACTGTTTATTTTATAATAGCAGGAGTACCTCCATTGTCCCTGGTCTCCTGGTGGACACCGAGGGGTGCAAGACAACTGAAGGAACTTCATTACATGTTTGGAGGATGCATTAATACTAATGTTACCATTAAATTCTTTCTGTCCAATACTTTTTCCTGAACTGAATACTTAATTCTTCTTCAAGGACCATCTTTAGCATATGCAGGGCCCTGTGTGAAAACAACACAGCATAATCACAGAGGAAAATTATACGGAGGGGAGTATTGGAGGCTAGAATTATAAAAACTATAAATAAAAAAATCCAGACCCATGCCGACTCCTTTCTACTTCCAGCCATTTATCTAGACCTGGGCTAGCGGCACAAATAAAGAGCAAATTAGTTGGATTTGCACCATTACAAAGTAATCTTAAAAGAATTTATTTTACAATTTCCTAATCATTCCATCATTAGTAGCTCAGCCCACAGCCAGATTGTGCAATGTGCTTTCACATGGGTTTGAAATTTAAAACAGGTAGAAGGATCTTTCACACTAAAAGTGCTTCCAGAAGCTGGTGACGGCCTAAAGTGAGGTGTTTTAGGGGGAAGGATAGGATCCTTAAACCTATTTTACCTTGTCTCTCACCTCTCAGTGAATCAGGACACAGGGAAATCTTTCTCTGTGTTTCCCCTAAAGCCAAGTCCCCTGATTGAGACCATTTTTGGACCAGGGACTAAAATGCTGTCACTGTCCAAAGCAGTGGCAAAACTCAGAAAAGTCACTCTCCAAATGATGTCCACGCTTTTGAAAGGAAAAAAAATAAGAGGGAGGGAAAGCAGAAGGACTACCTGTGGTGTTCAAGAATAAAGCAGCTGCAGACTGGAAATGACACCCCCTTTAAATGAAAGCTGGAGTCCCCGAAATCGAGGCATTCTGTTTAATTAGGCTCTTCTGCAAAACATAGGCAACAAATGATATGGTGAGGCAGCTCCAGGGGTTTATTTTCTTGTTTATTTGGCTGTTTGTTTCTGAGCAGCCAAAGAAAACTTCTCCAGGGACCTGTTTGATTCCTTTCTGCAGTCTAGGCTAGAATATTGATCCTGGAGAAGAGATGGGTGTTTTGTGTCTGTGTGTTGGAGAAGAGACGTAAGCTTTGCATATATGAGCTTTGTGTATGAGAGTATGTGCAAATTGTAGGAATGCAGAGATGGTGAGAAGGCTTGGAATTCACCTGACAGCCTGTGCTGGGGTGACTGTGTGGTACTGTATGATCTGCTCTGTGCCCAGACATGAATCTTGTGCCTTTCTGTACCTTTTAGAGAGAAGGGGGACAGCCGGTGGAACTCCTGCAGTGCTGTGTTCAAAAACAGGGAGAGCTCGCTGGCTTCTCCGGCCCGGCTGCTCGGCCTCTGCAGCAGGGAAGAGAGTTACATTCCTTTGGGTTTTTTCAGTCAGCTTCTTGTTCATAAACTGAGGTAAAAGAAGGGTTTCCTGGGACTTTGGCTTCTTCTCTTCTGGAACTGTTCAGAATGCCAGAACGCCAGAACTTCACTGGGAGGCCTTTCCACCGAGGCCTGGAGGGGCCCACGCCAACCCCAGCTCTGGAGAGGAGAAATCCACACCCACAAAGGTTCTCTCCACAGTGAGAGGTTTTATTATTTTGCATTATTCCTTTCCTGTGCCTCCGTGCATTGTGTTTGTTAAATAAATAGTTTTTTTCCTTTCACTTTCCTCTGAGGAATTTCTTCCCTAACCTGGGGGGGGGGGGGGTGGGAACCTGCCTTCTGTCAGAGGGAGTTCATTTTGGATGTTCCTCCGAATTTGTCTCAAACCAGGACACAGCCCCACAATTCACCTGACAGCCCCATCCCCTCCCCACAACACCTCTTCTCCTCTCACCAAGCCCAGGCTCAGAGAATGTCATGTATTGCCATTGCTTCCAAACCCAGCTCTAATTTTCTGGCTAATGAAAGACGTATTGACAAAAGTTGACATTAAGTGGAACTAATTACACTGTAACTGCTAAATAACTAAGAAATAACTACCCTGTAATTTATGGTGCAGCATGGCCTCCGTGCAGCAGCTTTCAGAGCTGCTCTGTCTGTGCTGAGCTCACTGGTGCATGAGCTGCAGAACATTTCCCTTGCCAGGAGGATTCTGTGGAGGTGAAACTGCCAGCTTTGCAAACACACTTGGCCATGAATAGAGCACAAACCCAGTCGGGCTTCCCACAGCCCTCCAGAGCAATAGGATACATGACTGCCTCCATTTTATTCCTGGTTTTCATTCAAAGCCCTAATCCCATCTGGGATGCTGTCTCTCTCACAAGGAGTCCATGCCACCTCCTGCATCTGCTTCCCACTGTGGATACCAAGGGCTGGGATGTACAAAAGGGCTGGTGTGGGATCAGGTTTGCTGCCTGTTGTAATTGTGGCACCAAACTCATTCCTCTACTCAAATAATTTGTTGAAAGAGGCATTAACCATGAGCTGGGAGCAGAGGAAGGCAAGATTCCTTGCTTTCACGAGGAGGATGGGGTGTGCCAAGGGACAGCTGGAATCTCTCCCATACATCACTGTCAAACAGCAATATCAGCATCCAGCTCAGAAGATAGGTTTAAATGTGCCCTGTTCCATCTGATCAAACTCAGAATTTCTTAGACTTCATCATTAAAGTTGATGAGAAAACAGGCATTTGGTCTCCAGAGAAATCTGGCAACTAAACTTTTGTTTATGTCTCAAATAGAACCGAGTCAGGAAATATGGGTGTGAAATATTTCTGTTCAGAAGTGTCTTGGGGTGATTTTATACTTTATTCCCTTATTGTCTGCTTTATGCCCAGAAATGGCTGCTGTAGTTTTAAGATGGACCCACAGTGGGCCAGGAGTGTTGGGTGGCAGGGCTTGGAACCTTACAGTGTTCCTTTTGGTGGATTAGCATTTGCTTGCTTAGGCAAGAAGCTTTTTTTTTCCTTTCCCCACCTTCTTCTCTGGTCTCCAGCAGAGATCCTTCAGTTGTTTTATTGTTTTTTTTTTTCTCCTTGAACTATTTCAGCTTGGGTGTTTTGTTTATTCCCCTCCACTCTCAGGAGCCTGCGGAGGCTGAGCCGGATGGTCCGGACCCTGGGAGAGACCAAGCCAGCAAAAGAAAGGACACCAAAACCCCTCCAGCTTCTCCTGCTGTGAGGAGACCAACGCCAGAAAAGTTCCCATCTGTTCTGCCCAAGCTGTGAGCTCCTGTTCCTCCCCTTCCCTGAGACAAAGGGGCAGCCGCATCTTCGCCTCCCGGCCACGCCGCCTGTGCGGGGTGGAGGTTAAGGTTTTGAAATTTCAATATCTAGCATTTATTGAATCCTTTTCTGTGCCTTGTGGGCACCCTTTTTTTATGACTAATAAACAGTTTGGTTTTTGTTTTCACTTTCACCCACTGGTATTCATTTCTCTCATTGGCAAATGAGATTATCGAAGCCCTTCTCTTTAGAGGAAATGCTCATTCCAGGGCGTTTTCTCCTAAAATTTGTCTCTAAATAGAGACAAGAAGTTATCCTAAAATTTGTCTCTAAATAGAGACAAGAAGTTATCCCACCATCTTCTGAAATGCTTCATTTTGATATTACTGAAACACAGTTTAGTAGTGCAATACTTGATGGTATATAGATCTATAAGAGAATAACATTAAGATTCTAATGTAGAAGTGAAAACAGGTGGGAAATGGAGCAGGAAAAAGTTGAAATACTAAAAAATTTAAAATCCATTCTGATTTCAAATTGATTCAATATTTTGCCTTTGAAATATCATTGGAATTAGAGTATTCTAATGAAGCATTCACAATTTTACCTATTACCTGAAGAAGATCAGCCTTTTCCCAAGGGGGAAATGTTCCATGGACCAATTTACAACTGAGTTCAAACCACAACATTTTTAGCCTGGAAACTCTTGAATGCAGAAGTCAGAACTTTGTGCTTTGGTGGTACAGCTCCAAGCACAGCAGGACAGATCTCCAGGCACCCCCTCCAGTGAAAGCACAAATAATAGAGCTGTTGGCCAGGAGATTTGCTGATGAGCCCCAGAGGAAGTTATAGTGTGCATAAGAAAACCAGAGATTTTGGAGGTAATGAGAGAAGGGAGAGAGAAAAATCACTCTGTGTTGGAGACAGGAAGACAGACAGAGAAAAGAGAGTGAGATTGCAAAGATAGACAGGTGGGGAGAAAGAGAGAGAGGTGCAATTCAGTTCCTGCTCCTGCCTGATTCGTTCCACCTCCATTATCATGCACCAGAACAACTCATTCTTCTTTTTTTCCAGAAAGTGTAATAATGTTCCACAGGTGAAGGAGTTATCTCAGCTTTTCTCTTTTCCAGCAAAGCTAACACTCAGTACATGAAATAAAGGTTATCTTGAAAAATAGACGCTGCAACTCGCATACAAAGGAGCCCTTTCCTGTGACAAGGGAGTCTTTCTGAAAGGGTCTGTTAGGTTTTGTGCTCAAAAGAAAAAGGGGAAGAAAATGGAATTGACTGCTTGGTCCCCCTGCCAGGTTGCTAAATTGACTTTTGAACAGGAGCTGGGACACTTTGCCATGGCATGAAGAGTAGGTTACTCTTAGGAGGATAGCAAGGATGAGGATGAAGAGGAAGGCAATGCTGCTGGCCATGCAGGGGATTAGGACAAAACTCACCTTTCACATCTCTCCCAAATCCATGAGGCCAGGGATGGTCTGAAGGGCAAAGCCCCTGTGTGCAGAGTCCCACATGCACAATAAGGAGGAGGAAAAGGCAAATCTTACATGGGTTGTGTGTCAGGATGACCAAAGCACAGCACACAGCTGGCCATGCCAAGGGTAGCAGAGGATGGGGGGTGTGCAGCCTGTGTGCTCAGCANTGAGCACACGTGTGCTCAGCACCCCTGTGCCACTGCCCCCACGTGCCTCCTGCTGCTCCCTGCCCCTGGCATCCAGCCTGGCAGGGCCATGCCTGCAGAGGTGGGAGTCTGTTCACTGCCATTACTGAAACAACCACATAATGGGTGTTTTGATATGTTCCCTGTGAGCTGAATCGGGGCATCTTTTAAAACAAACCTTAAAAGGGTTTCCAAAGAGAGATCATTTAAATTCCCATTTAAATGACTAAATAAAATGTCTGTCTGTAGTTTTTCATGAAAGGTCAATGTGAACTAATGCACTTTGCCTTGTGCTCCATGAAGATCATTAAATAACACATTAAGCCATGCAAAGGGTTCCACAGAACACGGCTCAGTGGTGGCTCCTTTTAAGTGTCACTGTGATGATGAGGATGAACAGGAACAGCTTCTGGGCATCATCACCAGGGATCTCAGGTGTGTATTTAGTATTCAGCAGGAACAGATCTGGGTGTGTTCATTCCTAATTTCCTTGCAACAGCCAGCTGTCACTTTTATGTTCTTGGGTACCTACAAAAGCTCTTACAGAAGGGATGTACTTACTTTACGAGCAGCTCCTGTCATTGTTTCAGCACTTGGGTGAAATCTGGATTTTTATTCTCCTTGAATTTTCTTTTCTTTTTAAATAATTGACAATAATTTTGTGAAGCTCCAGGAAGTTTGTCTTCCCTTACATCAAATTGTTGGAAGTGTCTGAGTTGCTCTAATGCTCACTGAAACCCTTGAAGTGTTGACATAACTCAGAGTGATATCACATACCTTGGGCTCAGTTGTGCAGCTTAGTCAGTCAAATATTCTCTTGTTTTGAAGGCACTGGACACCAGTGTGGATGTTGGTGACACGCTGCCATTCTGGGATTAGGAAATGAGGCTCTTTTAAAATCCCTCTACCGCTCTAAGGATCCCTTCCCATTGTCTGCAGCGAGCCTTGGTTCAAAGACTGTCAGAGCACATAAACATGACACAGTAACTGAGAACATCAAAGAGTATTATGTTTTCCATACATAAAGAGTGACAAGCTGCCTAACACTTTATATTAAAAATTCAGACAAAAAACAATTCAAGAAAAATCAAAGCAAAGTCTCCAAAAGAGAGTCAGACGCCACACGCTTGTTACACACTCTTATCTTTTTTGCCTTGCAAAGTGTCCTTTAAACTCTGCTCCTGAAAATATATATTTAAAATCTTATTTTCAGCAGTTATGTTTTTGTCTATAGAGGAAAGGAAAGGTATGTAAGTGTAGGGGGAGTCAGCTTCTGGAATAGAAACCTCAGCCATTCCAGGAAACAAAGCTGGATGGAATCCTTGGAGACAGCAAAGTCCATCACCACAGCCACCATCTGTGGTTAAAACCCTTAAATTTGGATTTATGGACTCAGTTCTGGTGCTATAAAGAGAAGATCCAGTCACCATGGAGAAAAGAAAGGAGAGGCATAAGGGCAGAAGACACGAGACCCTGTAAGTGGCAAAATTACTGAATCAATGACATGTAAAACCAATGTGAGGCAAAGAGGAAAATCTGTTGGGGAAAGGTAAATGAACGTTGAAGAGCAGAGGCAGAATAGAACAGAGGCAGCTGATTCTCTGCCATGGAAGGCCTTGGCATGATCTGGATACCTTTTGAAAAATGATAGAAATATTAAAGGAAACATTTCATTTCAAAGAACTGAAAATCACAGTGAATTGGGATAAAATTTAGTGAGGAGGTTTGATCAAAAAAAAAAAAAAAAGGAACAGAAAGAATTTTGAAAATCTTTAAACATTTCAAAACTTTCTTGAAAAATTTCTAAGTGCTTTATACTAAGCTTATCTTTGTTTTAATTCAGCATTTTTATTTTTAAAATCAGCTTAAAGTAGAACTAGGTGAAGAGGTTAAATAACTTTGAGAAGAGACCTTCAGATGTTAAGCAAATGCAGTGCTCCAGATTAAACATGGGCTTGCACTTTTCTTTAAATTCTTTCTTTTCCATTCATTCCCCTTTCAAATATATTTTCAAATTCTAAATGATTCGAAGTGCATTTTGTCCTTTGACACTTTTCTTTTAGCTTCTTTTTCAAATACATATTAAAAAAAAATGTTCTTAGCTCTTACCACTGATAACTGCTGGAAAAATATAGAGTACCAGCTGTTGTTTATACAGTGCTTGAAAGGGCTTCAATAACACTGTTGACAAAGTGGCCAAAGGGACTGGGGAAGACTCAGGTTCAAATTCCTACATGAGCTTCCACTGGAGTATTGAAAGTGGTTCATCACACTCCTCAATTCCCTGCCTCCTCTGCACATCCTCCTTCCCAATCCCTTAAATGCCAACACATTTTAAGAGCTCCTGCTGCCTCTCTAGGAAGGAAGTCAAGCCCCAGGTAGCGTTTCTATGCTCAAAATGACCACCTGGTGATGGCCTCAAGCTTATTCCTTGTGCAGCTTGTTGTGCCTCTGAATCCAGAGGTTATTGGGTTTTCTCATACTTTGTGCCCTCCAAGCTGTGCCTGGAAAATCAGGGTCTTTTGGGGAGCAACCAAAACCTGTGAACAAAATCTCCCCAGCTAATCCAAACCAGAGGGAACTGAACTGTGATTGGACTTGATTTGATTCTTTTTTATTTTTGTTCTTCTGCGGATGGTGTTCTCTCTGTTCCTGTTTACAAGCCAGGGGTTATTTGAAGTGGGTTATTTATTTATTTATGCACTTCTATTATCACAAGAACCAAATTGCAACCTTCGAGAAAAAAAAAAAAGTGTTTGTGAAGGGTGGTGGCGGGGGGAGCCAACAAATTAAAGTCAGAGAAAGGGGGCTACATCTTTATCAAAAGACAACATCAAATTAATTTCTCTCTGGTCTCAGGAACTCATGTAAAATTTATAGGCTGTTTGTTAATTTTGCTGTAGTGCCAGCAGCACGGGGTGTTTGAGATTCAGAGGGAGGGCTGGGGTGGGGAGGGAAGGGGGAGGCAGAGGAGAAGCACAGCAGCCTTGGCTGGGCTGACAGGGATCCGTGCATGGAATGACCTTGCTCATGTGCCCAGCCTCAGCTGGGATGTGAGTGGGAAGGCAGCAGGATGGATGGCTTTGGATGAGCCCTGCTCCCTCCTTCACCAGGCACAGCCTGGCTGCTTAAAATTCCAGTGGCATGCTGAGCTCTCGGTACAAGGCTGCCCTTTCAACACCAGCACAATGACTCCTCTTACATAACCCAACAGCAAATTCAGCAGGCTCACAACTCAAAGAGAAGGAGAATTAGTTTTGTATGAACACACCTTCTTTGCCCTTTTCCCCACCCTCCTCTCCCATCTTCTTTTGTTTGGTTCTGGAGCATGTCCATGGAAGTGTCTGAGGTATTTGTGCATTTTCCATTATCTCAGCAGGACAAGGGGCCACAGTTGAAGGCAGCTGGAAAAAAACAGGGAGGTCTCCTCAGTGACTTAGTTAAGGTGTGAGAACACACCCACCAATGCTTTACAATGGCAAGGTCATTTTTATTTTGTTCTCCAAAATCTCTGCTGGAATTAGGGATTTGCATCTTTCCAGAGCTTTTCTGGCTTTGATAAACCCCATGAGGTGCCACAGGATCCTGGGGGGATCACCAGTGGCATATTCTGATGTTTGACCCTGGCAGAAATGCTTTCAGAAACACTGAGAGATATTAAGGGGTCTCACTATGGTGGTGTGTGGCTGGTGACTTAGCAAAGGTCAGAAGTTCCCCAGCAATGTTTACAAACAGATGCCTAACACACATTAGCAGCAAAACTTAAACAAACAGAACTGCTGGAATCAGGTGAATTGCATTTTCATTTCAGACTTTCCAGCTCTCAAAGAAACCTCAGGCATCTGTGTCTTCAGTTTAAAGACATCAGCTGGCACCACTGCAAAACTTCCCAGCTGAATGAGAACACATCACATTACGACAGGCCTCTAGCATTGATTTAAAGACTCCCACTTCCCTTGTCAGCTGTCCCAACATTTTAAAAGCCTTGCTAAGCAGGTATGGCATTTGCTTTTTCTTTCCTTTTCTCCCTCCCTTTCTAGTTTCAGAGTGTGTAACCTCAGCTACCAGCCCAGGATGCTGGCTTGGAGGTGGATGTTCCCAGTCCTGTATTCTGATTCCCGTTTTCCCATTTATTACCCAGCTAGGAAACAGATGAGCAAGACCTGTGGTACAGATGTACTGGAAATGATCAAACCAACATAAGATTGAGATTAGATTAATATAGAGAAGCATATTCTAGAGAATATTGAGAAATCACCCATTGCTCCCCACTAGACCAGAGATTTTATACCATCTTCTAACAAGCTGTTTCATCGTTAGACAGAGAGAAGGAACATCCCTGTGTGGGGTTTAGCGTGGTCCTTCCTTCACTCCTTCCTTCCAGGGGTGGTGTGTTGTCATCCTCACAGAGCCTGGAGAGGGGAGGAAGAGCATTCCTGCCAGCCAGGGGCAATTTCTGTCCTCCACAGCCATGGAGAGGAACACTGTGCTTCATAAACACACTTCAAAGATGCCACACTATTAAAAATACATGGACATCATGTGGATCTAAGCTAAATACATATGGCCTTTGATTGCTTGGCATTTCCAATTCATACAGGAACATTACTGCTATACATTATTGATGATCACAAGCATTTCACTGCCTCAGACTAAGGACACCTCTTCCCCTTCTCCCTTCCTCGCATGCAGCACCCTTTACTAAACACTGAGCAGTTTAATTAAGCTGTGATTAACTGTACACACACGCCTGACTGTCACCGATTTAGCTCTGGAAATGCCACCGCTGTGAGCTGAGCGCTGCGCTGTTGGAGCGCGGCCCCGCTGGCAGGGAAGGGTCCCTCCAGGTGTCTCAGCTGCTCCCCACGGGTGCCAGAACATCTGGCCAGCTGGGTGTGCCTGGCAGGTGCCCTGGCACAGCCAGAGCTGCTCCCCAGCTCCATTCAGGTAGATGACACTCCGCGGGGGAGAGCAGACATGGGGAGTGGGGAGAGTGAGGCATTGGTTCAGCTTGGAAGGGCTTGAGGCTGCAGGGATGGGCTGGGCACAGGCTGCTGGCTCAGCCTGGGAGGGGGGCAATGGAAAAAATGCTCCCTGGCTCAGCCCCGTGCTGGGGTTGGAACCTCTGTCCCTGTGGGACTTCGTCTGCCCTGGGCACTGCCCGGGTCTGCAGCTCGGCTGGGCTCTCCCACACCACAGACCTGGGCAAAATCGCATCTCTCCTTTCTCTTCCACTCTGGGAAGTTCAGGCATCTTCCCTGCTCTCTCCCTGGGCACTCTGCCTACTCACTGCTTTCCTCTTTCCTGGCCAAAAGCACAACTGGGCCTTGTTGTGTTGGATGTCCCCATCACACTGGACACACCACCCTGGTCATGTGGTGTCACCCTGGCTGCTTTGGGGAAATTCTACACAAATACTTGTGTCTCTCGTTTTAGTAGCAGTTCCTCGCCGACTCAGTCATACTCTCCCTTTTATTCTTTTAAAAAGGAATTATCTAGAAGCAAGAATTTGGGAGGAGGAGAAGAAGATTTGGAAAAAAAGAATCATTACAGCTGAGAAACAGCTCTTGAAACTTATTAGCTCATGACTCATCTCTCTGAAAAGAGCTAATACCTTAATTTCATATTTCTCTGCTCAAATGGAGACCAAAGCATAAACTGAAATGAAACTTTACACTAATGGCTTCTTAATTACACCCATCTAAAAGCAATTACCTGAGGTTTAACAGATACAGAGTTAGGGTTGACACGGTCAGTAGAAGGAAGGGTGCAGCAGTGTCTGGAAAGAGATGGGCTGTGGGAAGGTGGAACTGGAAGATATCATGGCCAGGCTGCCTCTGCTTCCTCCTCCCTTCCCCCTGATGCTGCAGCCCAGCCCTGCTGTTGAGCAGTCTGCATCTGAGAGGGTGTGCAGCACCAGCCAGGTACCCACAGCCAGGGATATTCCTCAGGAATGCACTGGCTTTTGCAGTAGTGGGATAAAAAAACATATCATAAAACTCCAGCATGGAGGACTTGGCAAATGTACCAATAATGTTTCCCTCTAGGAAGACACATCTCCTGCATCCCAGCTCCTGCCTGGTAAATGCTTCTTCCTTCCACCTCTCCACCTGCATGGGAAGAACCATTCCTACCAGTCCCAGGGTGCATTTTAAGAATTTCTTAATACTTATTGAAGGTTTTTAAATTATCCACTCTAAGTTACCACAGGAGACCAAAGTGGTGTCACTGCTGTTATTATAAGTACTATTATTACTACTACTGTGAGTAGATTTCAGAGGTGTTTTGCTCACAGTTTAATGATTTAGCACTAATAAAGGGACTTCAGCAAACCAGTGGAGTCCAGGCCACCACATAGTCAAGGTTTCCTGTACAATATCTGGGAGGAATTCACTCCCAGGAGTGGGATTGAGAACAGGCAGTGCATGGTGCTGGGAAGTTGTGGAGGTGGATTTGAATCCCAGTTCTCTCCAGAGCTTTACTCCAAGCTGCAAGAAAACAGCTCCCTCCAGTCTCAAAAGGATCTTGCACTGCTTGGTGGCTTTGTGAGGAAAAACAAATTTTGGGAGGAATAGCCACTGCCTGAAGGGCTCCCCAAGCCTGCCCAGCCCCACCTCATTTTGCACCATATCGAACCACTGAACAAGATAACACAATTATTGGCTAATTAGAGTCATCAGAAAGCATTCTGCAATGGCAGGCTTTTAATTGACTTCCCCATTAACAGATAATGATCAGGCTCTGCCTCCTGCCAGGACGACCCCCCACTCCTCTTCCCCCAGAGACAAGTGGTTGACCTGAAAATGAAATAGCACAGCTGTCCTGAGTTCATTCATGGCTAACACATCCCTCCAGTTTGGCTGGGGAAGCAACAAACTGAGACTGAGAGAAGGGAGAGAGAAGGGAAAGAGAAGGGAAAGAGAAGGGAAAGAGAAGGCAAGGAGAAGGTTTCTCTTTGCCTGTCCAGGCCAGGCTCTGACAGAGCAGAGCTGGCACAGTGGAAGCGAAGTTGCACAGCCCCATCCTTCCCCTGCCAGCTCAAAGCCCTCCCCAGCACCAGCCCAAGATCCTGCTTGCTTTCCTCCTCTCCAGTCTGTTGAGTAAAGTAGTTTAGAGAACACAAATTCAATTTCACAGCTTCTTTCAGGGTGCCAAACACCTGGTGTTTCCTTGCCCTGGAACTAAAGCTGAACATTTCAATCATATTTCACAAGACACAACTGGGCTGAACGATCTTGTTTTGGAAGAAAAAGGTTGAATTCTTTTTTGAGCTTGTTTCTCTACAGTCACGTGTGATTTGCTGGCCTCACAAAGTCCATTGGCCTTCTGCTGGAAACCTGAAATAACACACAGTGTGATGACTTAGTGTAATGGGATCTTCTCGTGAGAAACATTTAACCCACATACTGAGCCCTCATTTGGGTGCTGAGCACTTACAAAAAAGGCAGAGGCTCCTGTATCCAGGCATAAATCCTGGTGAGGGTTTTAAATGTCCTTGTGATCCATCAAATAAATAAGTTTTTCCAGAGGCAGCAGGAAGAAAGCCAAGTTTCCTTTTTGTCCTGTAGCCTGGTAACCCAGATTCCCCAGCAGTGACTCAGAGAGACCCCAACTCCTGTTAGCTTTGAGGCACTGCTGGGGCAGGAGGCAGCAGCTTCCTTAAGTAAATGGCAGCAGACAGAGCTGGGAATTGTGGATCTCCTGCGCAGGTCAAGAGCAGCACCAGTTTCAGACTCTTTTCTCTGCCAGCTTCACCAATCAAATTGGAGTTTCATTACTCTTTCCTACTGCATAAAATGTGCTTGAAATTCTAATTTATGAAAAAGTTGTTTGGGAAGGACGGACAGATGAAGAGACAGAGAAAAAGACTGTGGAAACCCATTTTCTTTAGGAACCAATTTATAAATAAACCAACTTTCTGCTAGGTGTGTGGTGCCATCCTCAAGTGTCCAGGGGTTTCTGCATCTGCAACTTTCCTTTGCTGCAGGGAAGATGTGTTGTCCTCGCTCACTGGGTTTAAAACCAGTTAACAACCTGAAGGTGAGGATTTACTGAGATGCAACAGTTGAGATATTTGTGCATGGGATGAACTGATAGAAATCAGTGCTGAAACCTGCAGAGCCTGATTTGTGCTCTCTGGAGACCTAGGCATCATTGTCTCTGCAAAAAGAGCCAACCAATGTCTTCTGGTGCATTGATTCCCCTTCTTTTCAGAAATTTACCTGAACTCAATTCAGGTGGCTGTAAATGCAGATTTGAAACTTAAGCTAGAAGGTTTGGTGGGAAGGTGCTGGTTTTTGTGAGTTCCACACATTAGCCTGTCCCTAGGAGCAGCCAGGGGGGAGGCGATGCAGGTGTGCAGCCAGTGGCACAATTAATCTGACTCTAAATCAGGTATGTTGATGCTGTGCTGACCACAGGAATACAAAAAGACAATGTTGGCAAAGAAACCTAGAGGTCCATCATGAAAAACATAATGCAGAAGTCTACCTTTCTGCTGTGTTCACTGTGAGGGTCTTTGTTCTTGTTGAGAGCTCAGTCACAACCCATCCAACACCTCCATGAGGCCTGGCTGCTCCCTGACAGCCTTGCACAAACACCCAGTGGTGGGAAGGAACAGAACATGAAGGATTGCTATGATCTGATTTTTAATTCCTTTTTCCAGGCGAGTAGATAAAGCTGGAAATCACCCCAAACTCAGTCTCTCCTAAATACAGGTCAGCAGATATGTGACCAGTAAAAGCAAAAAGGCCCAGTTAAGCACTAAAGTAAAAAGGAAGTACTGGCCAAACTGCATTTCTCTGGCAAATTATTTTGCTGTCTAGACTGGTTGTCAGATGTTGTTTTGTTGTTCTGTATGCCCAGAGGCCAGACCAAAGCCGGGATCCCCAAGTACAGGCAGCTTTGTTTAATGAGAGACAATCCTTGCCCCCAGGGAGCTGTAATCAGAATGGGCAGGACAAACAAATGAAATAAAGTCGGCGTCTTCATCCTTCCAGCGCCAATGGAAACAGGACCCCAAAGAGATTAAGTGACTTGCCTGAGGCCACCCAGAAAACTGCGGCAGTGCCAAGCTAAAAAAAACAAAACAAAGCAAAAATAAATAAATAAATAAAAAAAAATCCCATAGTCTCAGAATCTTAATACCAGTCTTTGAGACAAATCTGGCTATGTCTCCTTATTTCCACGAGAATCCAGGGAGATCCCATTTAAGGCACTACTGCTGTTCTTCTATAGCTGCATTTCTTCCTGGAAAAATCCAGCTTCTCCTTCCTTACAGGACCTACAGCTGCTTTATTACCTCCCTGGAGTGGGCGGGAGCTCCATCCCTGAAGGCGCTGGGAGGAGACGATGGAGAGGGGTGGAGGGAGGAAGAGTCGCCAGCCTTTCTGATGCTGGAATGTAAAAAGTGTTTTGCAAAAGAGCCATTTATCAGTGAAATTACAGAATCCGTTTGAAGATTCCCCTGGAGGACGCACTACAAAGATGGCTTGTACGGAACTTAACGAGAGGTTTCCTGCAACACGCCCGGGCTTCGTGTAGGCAGGAGCACTTTGCTGGGAATTAAATCCGCGCTGGAAATGTTAATAAATGCAGACACATGTTCTTGTTTGTAGGACGCGCTGTGCCTCCTTTATTTATTTCCTTCGTTGTATTCTTCTGGCTGTAGCTACAATGCCAGCCCCTCTGCCTGACACCTCCCTGGGGGAAAAGTTGCCGTCTCACTTCTCCCCATCCCTCGGCAGCGCCATAAACCCATTGTGCTGCTGCCCAGCCTCCAGCCGGGAGCACAAAGGGACTGGATGGCTTCATTTCTGGGCAGAGAGCAGCTTTCATCCAGCACCAAAATGAAGAACAAGGCCCAAGAATAGCTGAAACAAAACTGTTCTAATGGAGGCTGTGGAAAGGATTCCCCCATGGGCTCTGTTAGCAGAGGGGTGGAAGGGAACCAGAATTGGTTTCCACCTGGACTGACTCTCCCTGTCCCATGGCTGAAGCCCCAGGAGCATCCAATATGGAGCAGCTCTCTGGAATGTTTCTGCTCTCTGGAGCAAACACAGGGTGCTCTCCAGCACAGCAACAAATAAAAAAAAAAACCAAGTCAGTTTTCTTCCTCACTGTGAAGAAAACCTAAACAGAGTCATCATTACATCATGTCCTCGTCTCTACAGTGACTCAGACCCAGCACCGTGGCATTTTTGTACCTTCAGGTTAACCCTGGGAATGACCTGAAGGCAGCACTAGAAGGTAGCCTGTCCCTCACATCTCTTTCTAGGACATAAACACATCCCAGTGAATTCATCCAAATGCTATATATTTATTTCCCCCTTTTTTCTTCAGGCAGCTCACCTAGGAAGGAGTTTGGCTGGTTTCTAGAACAGACTAGGTGCTCAAAGCTCTGCAGATCTCTGCTGAGGTGCTCAGTTTCCTTGAAAAGCAGGTATCTCTATTTAAGATCCCAAATCAAGCATTCATAGGAATCCCTTTGTAGGAAAATGTAAGTACAACTGAATCAAAGATGCATTTAAGAGAAAGAAGATATAAAAATTATGCCTTCATTTTTCCACAGCAGCCTGCCAGGTGTCCTTTGTGCCCTCTCCATACAGCAGGGGATGGAGCAAAAGGCTGCAGAAGCCTCACCCTGGCCCTACCCCATTTTGGGTTTAGCACCTGCCTATTCAACTGCCCCCTCCTCTGTAACTGCAGCTGGTTAATCTTCCTCCACAGATTGCTCATTTGCTCAGCCCCTTCCCTCTCAATTCCACATTAATTAGTTTGTGTAGATAGTTAATACTCTTCTTCTCCCTTTCCTCCCACCTAGCCCGGCGTACTTCAGCAGCATCCCCTTCCCCACAACCCAGCTTCCAGGGGTATCTCCAGGCAAACCCCCTCACATCCCCTCCCTGAATGCTGTAATTACCCTCAAGCTCTACCAGGCCTCGATTTGAAGCAGGTTTTTCCTCCTCCTGTTTTTCTGTTCCTCTTTGTCAGTCGTATTTATTACAGAAGAAGGAAGAGATGAATTAACCAGACCCTTGTGTCTGTCTGAGGGCAGCTGAGCCAGACTCATGGGCCCAGTAAAATCCAGGAAAGCCAATGATTGAAACTCAGCCTTGGATCTAATCTTTTTTTCAGTTCATATTATTCTACCTTCCTGTAATTTAATTTACAATATAATTTCATATTCTTCTTCTAAAGCAGAACTTCTCTCTTTATATGTACATATATTTTTTTATCCTGCCAGGTTGGATTTGTGTCTGATTTTATTTTATTTTGTTAAACAAGGAGGCTGAAGTCACTTTATTTCCTTGAATAGAGCAGGAGGATAAATCATTGTTGGAGATATGCTGAGGCATCTTTCCAAAATGTGGAGCTTAAGAGTGGATGGAAGAAAATGCTGTAACCAGGCATTTTGACACCTGAGTGAAGGATAGCCCTTTGAATATTGGGTGTGTTATATCCACTGAAGTATATTACAGAACATTAAGTATTGATTCTTTGTTCCTTCTGGAGCTGGGAGAAATATTTACAGGTGTATGAAACTGCTGAAGAGGTCAGAGACTTTTGTTACTTTATTAACCAGTTCTTTCTACCAAGATTCCAGTTCCCAACTGGGAATCAGAGTCCAGAAAACACAAACAAACAGCAGTAACAGTGACCACAAACCAGTGCAAGCAGATGATGAACAAGGGGTCTTGTAGCCCTTCCCAAAAAATTTTTCCTTGCACTTCCTGGTGTTTTCACAGCCCAAGTAAATTTTGCAAGGAAAAGAGCTGTGAAATCAGTAGGTATGGGATGGCTCTGATGCCTTGAGAGGCCACCTAAACAGAGACTAGACAAGAATAAGGGAATAAAGGTAGATATTTATTTGAAGGGCCTTCACAGCTACGCCTTGGGGAGCCAGAGGCTACTGCCAAGATGGACCCCAAGATGGACCCCAAGATGGACCCCAAGATGGACAACAGGTCACGAGTTCTTCACACTTTTATAGGTTTGGTTCAGTTGCATATCAGGGTTAATTCTCCAATTAAAGCTTCAGATAATGATGTAATTTCCCCAAGCTTGCCTCCCTTTCAGAAGCTTTTTCTTTATACTTTTGGGCTTAGGATGGTCTGAGTGTCCTCAGAGAGCAGGCCTGGTGAGGGTTTGTTGTGTCTACCCAGTATTAGAGAGCAGAAGTGAACAGGCTACAAGAAACTTCAGAGTTACACACCAGGTAGTACAGGATTTGAAAAATATAAAAGTTAAAACCTAAGGCATCAGAACAATAGTGGCAGGAATGAGCCACCCTCATATTCAACACAATATCAGACCAAAAAAAAAATCTACTTTTTTTTGTGTATCATGTTCTCTGCTTGCTTAAAGCTTTGCAATATCTGTTTAGTGTTCAAAATTCAGTTTAATTCCCACCAAAAAGAAAGAAAATAAAATAATTTCTTGTTTTTAAAAACAACAGAGAAGAATTTTGACTCTTTCAAAGGAATTTCAAACCATTTCAAACCACAAGATGGTTGCTGTTACCACTAGCCTTGGGAAAAAGAACCAAGATCACTTTTGTGTAAACATTGAAATATCTGCAGTAGGACAATTTTCATATAAGTGAGAGAAATAGTATTTTTTTCTTCTCCAGTGTTCTAGAGAATTCTTTGATGAAACATGCAGACTCCAAACTAGGTTGAAAGCTTTAATCATTAGAAATTTTGTCCAACTTTTGTCTGTAGGCAGATTCTCTTGCTGCTTGCTAACTTGCATCCAACTGCTGTAATCCATCTTGGAATATAAGAACAATGTGTTACTCTGCCTGTCAAAGGAAGGGCAGTTTCATTTAATGTCTGGATCATATTTCAATATCCAGATGGTCCCTTGGCCATCTTGCTGGCCACAGGAAAGCAGCTCCATTTCTGTGACCATGTCATTTCTGACATCTTTGTGCAGGTCTACAGGATCCATGAGCTTTCCCACGAGGTTTTATTTGATGGACCTTGCTGCAGGTCCTTGCATTAAACTCCAAATGGGAGTTATTACCCTGCCAAGTGGTTTCCATCTCCGTTCCACCATGGAGAGAATTGATTCATCTCAGGCCAAGCCAGTGTGACAGGAATATCCATCCATTCGAGGACAATTCCCAGGTAGGATGGGCTGCTAAATGAATGCACCAGATTGCAGCTGACACCCATAATGCTGATTTCCCCCTCTCCTTATAATCATAATGGGATCTCAGCAATAGAGATGGATTTGCTAATTTCCATCTCCTCTCTCCTTTAATCACTGTCAGGCATAAATTAATTTCTCCTTAAAGAGCTTTCAGGTTGAGATGCTGTCATTGCACATTGTACTTAAAGGTCCTAAATCTGGGTAATCCCAGAACGTTTCCTGCCTAATCTGAGATTCCTGAGCATGTGAACATGTGTCATCCTAGCAGCATCACAGGCCTTTTTCTTGGGGTAGAGGAAGGGAGGAGGAAAGTTCAATTCTTAGTGTGGGACATTAAAAAGCAAAGTGAGAACTGTACTACAAATCAGCTGAGTGCTGCTTCTCAGATGTCCTCCAGGTCTGGATTTATCCTGATTTATCCTGTATTAACTCTGTCAAACGAGACACCTGGAAGTGCAGTGTTGTAGCTGAATCCATTGAAGGTGGGAATAGAAGACTTTCCAGAGGGAAATTCAGCCCCTGCAGGGCCTGAATTACCCCCTAGAAGAGTGTGTCTTTCTTTACTGCTCTGGCATTGGCTGTGCTTCTTCTATCAGGGGCTTTATCAGGTGGATATTTCACTGCAAGTATTTTCAGTACACCTGAAAACCAGCTAAGGGAAAACTGGAAGCTTCTAACAAAACCAGAAGAAGTAAAATCATTAAGCAAAGATATCATTTTTCTTTAAAAAAAAAAAAAGCTAGTGAATAAATTATCATTCTTTTTCATTAAAAATTCAGTGGAGATGAAACTGTGTGTGGTGATAATGAGCAAATGTTTATATTTGCAGAGAAGTGTAACTGCATGGATGGAAAGTTATTGATTTAGCCTCAGCTTTCACACATTTTTCACAGCCCTTTGGATGGATGTCTGTCCAGCTGGCTGCACAACTAGCAGTGGAAGACTTGTTACATCCTGAAAAATGGCTACAACACATTAAAAATTATTTCCAGGGAAATTTTAACTATTTTTTACAATGCCCCATAGAGTTACTCCTTAAGGGAAGAAATCTGAAGACAGCATCCATGTCATTCGGTCTGACCCCCAAGTTTTCAAACCACTGAAAATATAGGAGGGGAAAAAAACAGTTCACAAACCTCTATTCAGTGTTTCATTTTGTCTGAAAGTTGCCTTTCCTCAACAGAAATATTGACAGAGTGAAAATTGCTTTCAGACATCTTAGTTTTTCCATTTTTAAGCTTCTCATAACAGATAGGAAGTTTAAGGGACAGTTTAAAAGTATATAACCTAGCTGGGATTTGTGGGAATGCAGAAATGCCCAAGATTATTTAATTTTTTCCTCCCCCCATTCCATCCAGTTGGTGCTCCATGTGTCTCCTTCAGAAGACCTGCTTTTTCCAGCCCAGACCTTCTTGGGTTTCTACCCTCTGGGTTCCTAGTCCTTTCCTTTCCGTTTTTGCTTGCCCATCATTCCTTCTCCATCAGTGAGTCTCCAGAGTCTCCCGTGCTCCAGGCTGCCCTCACAGAGTCATTCAGGCTGGACAAGGCCTCCAAGATCAGTGAGTCTGACCCTTGTCACCCAGCCCAGAGCACTCAGTGCCACTCTGGGTATTCTTTGGGCACCTCTAGGGATGGGGACTCCACACCTCCCTGGGCAGCTCCTTCCAATGCCTGACCACCCTTTCCATGAAGAAATTCTTCCCGATGGCCAACCTGAACCTCCCCTGGCACAGCTTGAGGCTGTTTCCTCTCGTCCTGTCACATGTGAGGACACTGACCCCATCTCCCATCCCTGACCACTGCCACTTCCCTCTCCTTTTCCCACCAGGGTTGTCTTTAAGTGTTTCCAAACGCCACTGTTTCCAGGCTCCCAGGCAGCCAGTTGGCTCTTTTCCAAACGAGCCACTGAATGGCAAACGCAGAGATACACTGGGATAAAATGAGCTCCTCTTATTGATTTTTCCAAACCAATATGGCACTGACGCTGCCTCTTTGTGCCATTTCCCTCCTCTGCCAGGAGGCATTCGCACCTCTTCCATCATTTTAATTAGACATTACACCTGACACAAATGCTGAGTTGATTAACCTTAAAGGAGCTGAATGGGTTGTGAGATCGTTAACATGGGGCCCCTGACACCCCATAACTCACTCCAACGTGTGCTGTTGCACAAACTCACAGCTTCTCCGGCTCACCCGCCGAAGCCACAACGCGAGATAATGGCACCTACAGAGAGCTTTTTACGAGGCTGTCTCACATAATAATGCTATAAAAAGCCAGATTTAAAAGACGGATTGCCCTGGACTCCACAGACTTTACTTTTTAATGTTTACATAAATGCACCTTCCCCTCTGTGTTTTCAGGTAACGGCCCTTCCCAAATCATGGAAGTCAAGGCAACCATCAGCTTTGCCTTCCCCAAAAAGCTGCTCTCATCAGGAAGCAAGAGTGCTCAGGTGGGATTCTCCAGTTACTGGGATGGGGGGCAGGAGGCAGGGAGCAACCCACAAACACTCATTTGCTACAAACATGGCCCTCCCATGAATTCCTCATTTGTAGGAAAAGTCTCCAGTGTGAACAGAATCCATCCAGCATTAATGGGCCTTTGTTGCACCACACTAAAGGAGAAACATTAAGTTTTGGTGCCTCCAAGAGTGTTGCCAGAGGAACTATTTTCCTGATCAGATGCATTTCCCAACTCACACTTGAATTTGCCCAAGACTGGAATAAGCCTAAATCAGCCACTGGCTGGCACTGCCCAAGTTCAGCTGAATCAGCTTTGCCTGGAGTAGAGGAACCATAATTTGCACAAATTTCCCTTTGTGCCTGAGAAGGAGAGTAGCTCAGGCTGCTCCAGTGCCAGGATTCCTGGTTCAGCTGTGCCATTTGGTGGCACACGAAGCTTAGCTATGGGTGCAGCATTATCCAGGGTTCTCCTGCCCTCGTGGCAGTCCAATCAGACTCCACTTTTGGGGCACACATGACATGGAAGCAGGGACAGGGACAGACCCATACACTGCAGGGTCCCTCCCCCTGGGACTTCAGGGGAGAGGTACCTCCACAGCAGCTGATCCTTCTTTGCCAGCAGCAAAAGGAGGAGGGCTGAGAGGTCATTAAGTATCTGCCTACTTGTGTTGGGGAGGGAATTTGAAAAAAAATGATTTGGTATGGCTTAATTGGTCTGGGATGAGGAGATATTCCTCATTCCATAGGCAGGACTCCACTGAGATTGAGAAATTGCTGGAGATGTATGAGTCCTGATGAGATCCCCTGTTAGTTCGTTGGCAGCACTGATTTTGCCGTGCCTTCCTCTTCCACTTGTTTGTTTAGCTCTGCCCTGCATTAAAACCTGTCAAGCCTGCAAACAAGACAATGTTTTTTGATTAGGCTGCTCAACTGACAATAAGGCAGAGCTGGGAGAATTTCCTGCTCTTCTAAAGCAGAGAGAAGTTGTGTGTTTCTAGTAGGATACAGCCAAGGTACATCCTGAGAAAAGGAATTTTCAGGATTGGTTTGAGATGTCCACAATGCTGCCTTGAGCATCATCTGAAGTCCAAAGTTTCCCATCACCCCTATAGTTCACACAGGCTCAGGGAAGAGCTCTGGAGCCTCACAGAGGTGTCTCTGTCTCCAGTGTGAGCAGTTAGAGCCACGGGTCTCCTGCTGAAGTCCAGCCCTACCAACATACCCTGCACTCATAGAGACAGCAGTTCCAAGGCTGCCAAGACTGGGCTGTTCTTTTGAGCTTTATTGTATTTTGGAAATAGAACAGCTTGGTTCATGTCTGTCAAAATACTGCTGACAGTCCAAACTTGGACATCAGCCTGTAAAATAAGATTAGCTACTGCTGTAAGCCTGGGATGTGCAGGGATGGGGCATCATCAGGGCCCCCTCGTTGTCTCTCTGGTATTAAAGCCCTCTTGTGGGACCCTTTTGCACAAGCCCTCTTGTGGGACCCTTTTGCACAAGCCCTCTTGTGGGACCCTTTCTCCACCTACGAAGCAGTGGAGAGATGGGCAGAAGGTGACAATTTGCTGCTGCTTTCATATCACTGCCTTATCATAGAATATCCTCAGTTGGAAAAGACCCACAAGGACCATCGACTCCAGCTCCTGGCTCTATACAGGACATCCCCAAGAGTTACCACAGGCTTTTTCAGCATCTGTCCCATTCTACCTCCTGGCAGGGAAGGAATGAATCACACATTTCCAATTTGAAAAAGCCTACTCCCACATTGCATGGCAGCCCAGCAGTGTGAAGGGAGAGGGAGAGGGCAGCCACAGCTGGGCTGCAGAGCTGCTTTCCTTTGAATTCCTGCTGTGTAGCATGAAGGCAGCTGTCCTGCCAAGCTGAACGAGCACAAGTGGGAAACAGTGAATGCAAACACATCTGTGCTGGTGTCAGACACGGGAAGCTGTTGGTGGTGTAGGATGATAATGTTGGTCAATCCTCTTCCCACTAAGGGTGATGGAGCCACCTCCTCCAGGAAAAAGGGGGAAAGAGAAACTGCTCTGCAGCCTGGGGACAGCTCAGGTTGTGAATCCCAGCAGGGCTCAGCTGTACCCAGCTTTACTCCCTGCATTCCCACCAAAGCAGAGCCTCTGACCAATTGGGGAAGTTGAGGGATGGACATGAGCCTGTCAAAATGCTGGGACAGAGACACACCCCTGTGACATGGGGAGGGACTGAGGAATAACCAGACATAAAATTTGCTTGCTTTTGCCCAAGGCTCCTTGCGTTAGTTTGCGTGAGTGTGCAACACAGGACAGCAGCCAAACTCCAACCAGGGATTGCTTGTCCTGAAGGACTCCTGATTTTGCCTTTTCTGGACAGGAGAAAAGTGTGTGAGTGACCACACATCCTTTGTTCAGGCCTGGTATTTTCTTTCATGGAGAATAGCTCCATCTTTCTGTTCTCTCCTCCACTGAGCCTGCTGCAAAAAGCCTCCTTCTTCCCCCTATTTGCATAAGTGATGATGCAGCCATCCTAATTATCAAGGGAATCCACTGCTCCCCCCTTCCAACTCCTCCCCCCTTTGCTGCTGCTCTTTCCCTGCTACGGGTTTTGCTGGCAGATGGAAGTGGAGCCTCCTCAGCCCACTGGCTCTTCCTTGAAGAAGAACAAAGTGACAGCCCTGCAGGCAGCTGAGCCACGGCAGCGTGACTAATCCATGTCGGGAGCATCCCAAAGGCCAGTGTCAAGGTTGTGCTCCCACAGCTTTGCTGGGGGAAAAAGGGTGCTGAGCATGGGCTGGAGGGGCTGCATTATCCCCTCACAGGCATCGAGTGTGTCCCCCATGGTGCTGAGCTCTGCAAGCTGCCTCAAGGCACTCCTTTTGTACCTCAGTCCAAGGGTCAGGCAAAGGGAGATCTGGAGCATCCAATTTGGGGGGTTACCAGCAAGGAGATGAGCAAGCTCATACATATGGAAGGATGACCTTACAAACTCCACTCAGCATTCTGCACATCAGATGTGATTTGCAATCAGCCATGGCCATGCTCGTCTCCATTTCCCCCTCAAGTCCTGTTCTTGCAGCACTGCTTACATATGGTTTTAACCATGTTTTTTGATATATCTGTCCTACTTCTCTTCCCCTAACTCACTACCTCACCCAATTAGCATTTATGCATGATGCTCTTTCAGTCAGACATTTCTGGCTTTGATTGTGTTAGGACTGGGTCTTCCATGCAGAGGAAGTTGTATTTTTCAGTGTTATTTATCTGCCTGTGATAAAGGAGGTGGCAAAGTCCTGACAGCATATCTGCAGCCATAGCAAGACCTGCTTAGCACAGTCCAGTCTGTACACAGCTCATTTTTTATGTACATGGCATCAGATGGGCCACCCATGTGATCCTCTTCTGCTGTGTGCCTGGAAATGCTCCAAAGAGCTGATTAACCAATTGGAATTACAGTCAGGAGTTTAGTTATGGTCCCTGGGGGGAAATGAGGCCTGTGTGGAAGGAAGTAGGACAGGGGAGATGAAAATAGTCTATCAGGAATGCAAGCCAAAAACCTGCCAAGCTCCTCCACCACACAAACAGCCTTCTCCCGTACTCCAAGCCATGAGCTCCTGCATCCCACAGCCATCAGCTGAGCTGTCAGTACACTCAGCACTTCCAGGACATCCATTTCAGGACCTAGAGCTGCAACTCATGACAGCCAGTTTTGAGGGTGTGCAGCAGAATGGGGGAGGACAGCAACCAGGTCCATGTCAGCAAGGACAGACCGAGCACCTCCTCCTCTATCCTGGGCAGGACTCTGGAATGCCACAGGGGGATGGATCCTGGTTCTGCTGGGAAAGGCCACCAAGAGAGCGAGTCAATCAGCTCCTCTCATGGCAGTCTTCTGCAGATGGGCATTGCTGGGGATAAGTCCAGGGCTGAACTGAATGCTTTAAGGCTATAGCAGCTTGCACCTCATCCCTCTTTAGAGCCCTGGCTCCTGGATCTGTGCTGAGGGATCACCCTCTGTTCTACCTTCTTGTTAGAGATCTGTTCTGTCATTTTCTACTTGCTCACTTCTTCCTCCCAGCCAGCATCTCAGTTGGATCTGACACGCTCCATCTGCAAATATCCCAATCCAGCCTCCCCGGGGTGGCCGCATAAACATTCCCAGCTCCAGCCAGGGAAGAGGCAAAATCCCTCCTGCAGTTGGATTCCACAGGAGCCTTTCACCAGGCTCTCATGCCCCAAACTCTGTCCAGATGGCCTCACCACACGGTGTCCCACCACATTTTGTACATAGCAAAGGTGCCAATTATCTCTTCCTTCCCTGCTTTGAAATCATCATGCTCTCCACAACACAAACACTATTTCAGTTGTCCTGCTTTCCACATTCCAGGTTGGCAATTAGAATCTGCAACCTCTGAGCTTCTCTGCAAACTGATGAGCTGCTAAAAATACAGCCCCTGCAGGCACCCATTCAACTTCTATTTCTGTATTTTTTTTTCCTTTTTTTTTTTTTTAACCAATTTGAGATGAACAAAGCACTTCAACAAAGGGAAGGAGAAAATGCTGTGATTGTGAAGATGGATTGCTGCCACTTACTTTGTTCATTTTAATTATACAAAGTCATCACTTAGTGGGAAGCCTTGGGATAGGAAAAGGGAGCACAAAGAAGTTACCATATCCCACCTCCTTATTTCACTATGCTTCATTTTAAAGCCTCTACTGACCTCCTGGCAACAATACCTGAACTAGCACTTCCATACGTTACTCACCTGCTGTGTCTTCAACCTGGAAAACCCAAATAGTTCCAGTCCTCCTGGTAAAAATCAGAATGGACCATCAGGAGCAAACAGCCTCTTCCCAAAACAATCACACCCTCATCCCTCCATAGAAGGCTAGAGAGTTTGTTTCAAAAATTCTCTTAATCAATCCTCTCATGCCACCTCCTGAACTGGCTCCAGCTGGGACATGAGGTTGGAAACCAAAATCCTTCAGGACAATTAAGATATTTAAGTCAGAAAAGTTCCAGTTGGTGCCTGAGTAAGGGCAAGACCCAGGACTGCCTCTTTGTGCCTTTGCTATGAACTCACTTTGCCACTTGGGGCAAATAATATTCCCTTTACTGACCCCCTGCTGGCAGACTAAGGATCACTTAATTCCCCTGAAGCTGAGCCTGTGTTATTCAGCCTGGCATCGCTGCTTGGCCAATGCCAGGTGTTTTGAAGGAACTGAGCCCAAAGCTGGACTGTCCCAGGAGGTTGTGCTCTCGCCAGTACAGGCAGGAGTGCAGTGTTCCCCTCCCAACCACTGCAGGTCTCACCTGAGGGACCCATTTCACTCTAACCCAGTGGCTTTGAAGAGCTGGGGGCAGTCACTGCCCTCCCTGTCCTGCAGTGACAGCTGAGAAATGACAGGGTGCCATTTTCTGAGCACAGACCCACCAAAACCACTGTCCTGCTGGACACAGAGGCTTCCACGGGGACAGACCTTCCATGAGTGGCACTTCAGCCAATCTTTGGCCTTTTCTGTTTGTCTGAACCACTCACAGCAATAACCACTCACAGCAATAACCACTCACAGCTCAGCTCAGAGGATGAGGACAGCTCCTTTCCCCATCAGAGCCTTTGTGCCCAGAGCAGTCTCTGTTTCTAGGATTGTTTCTGATTCCAGAACTCCCAAATCCATGAGCTCTCCTTTACCCTGACATGGTTGCAGCAAACCAACTGGTTTTGGGGAACTGAAGGGGATTCTGCTGCTACTCCCTTTTGACCATGAAACACCATCATTCCTCAAAGAAATTCTCTCACTTTGTGTTTCCCACATCTGCCTGAGATGTGTCTGGTGGGCCAAAACAACTTCACCATTTTTGCCCAAGCTTTCAGCTCCATCTTTGCCTTCCTAAAAGTCTGACGTTTCCCCAAAGGCCTGATTTGATTGTAACCTTGCAGATCCTGTTAATTTTCACCCAGGGGCTGTTTGTAAGCACTCTCCGGTTATTGCTGTGAGTTTACAGCTTTTGCACTGAGTGATTTTGGTTTTCACTCCAGGATTTCCCTGCCCATTTTCTGAGCAGTTGAGGCTGTGTTTAGATATTCTCTCCTCACACACCAATTGCCACCTTGTTCTATGTTTGACATAGATTTTTCCCTGTGTAATTTTATCCCCTGTAAGCTGTTACCTTTCTTGTTTAACTCGAGGGCTTACAGGCATTAACTGGGTGTCCTTCCCCCTCTGCAGCCTGGGGGTTGCATTTCCATTTGCTCTGCTGCTTCTGGCATCACTGTGTGCTTTCCCACAGCCACTGTCTGGTCCTTACATTGTTTTTTCCACATTGCTCTCTAATCTATTATATATACTCTCTACATTTTGTTCACCAGTTTGTTCCCACACTCCCTTATTAACCCCTTTTTTTTTGGATTGTGTTCAATAATTAGACTTTCGCTTCAACTGTTGTGGTTGTTGCTATTTGCCTTTAAATATTTACAGAATTTCTTACAAGTTTGTTTTTCCTTTCCTCTTCAATTTTGCATTTACCTTCATAAATAATTTTTTAAAAAAATAATTTCCCTCATTTTTCATTTTTTTTTCATGCATTGTAGAATTGCAGGTAGAATTAGATTTGGACAAGAGTCAGAATTTCTTTTTCTCACAGAGCTCTTGCAATTTTGTTTCAAAGAAAATCTGATTCCTGAAGATATGCTGAAGTTTTGAAACTCTTTACAAAATGACTTCGCTAGAGGAAGTTTTTAAATAATTCAAGTGATTTGTTTGGAAAACATTGAAAGTAAATTGACCTCAGAGGCAAACTGAAACATAAAAATTGTCACCATCTTGAAAGTTGTTCCACTTGCTTGTTAAAAATAATATCAAGAATGATAGAGCTCTAAATGTTGTAGGAATGAAGGTTGTGTGAATATGACAGGATCCAGTGAAATAACACTGCAGGAAGACGAGAAACACTCAGTGTGGGCAAACAGAGGACTATAACTGAGCAGTAAGTATATTTGCTGTTTCAACAGCAATAATTTTCAAAAGTTGAGAAAGATTTTAAGCAAAATTGATTAGAAAAGAAATTGTAGGCAGAGAAAATGTTGATTGCAAATCAGTGATTCTGCAAAAAAAAGTTTATTAGAAAGTGAAAACCCAAACACTACAATTTCATATGAAATAAGAACACAAATTTAGCTGGAATCCAAGCCTTGCTCTGTTTCAAAAGAAAAAAGCAATGGAAAATTTCTATCCATAGACAAGGATTACATATCAAAATTCAAGATAGGAAATGGAAAACTTGCATCACGACCATTTGAAGAAGTAGCTGACATCCCTTTTGGTCTGCTGACTTTAATTTCTAATATCTATTCCTTACTTACACAACTGCAGTACTGCCTCCACATCAAATCCACAGAGGTGTTTCTGCCTTTCACCTGAATGACTCCTCTGAACCTGTCCTGGTCCAAAGTGATCATTTACTAGGGAGCAATGGGAAGAAATAAAAGTTGGACTCGATCTCAAAGATCTTTTCCAACCTAGTTAATTCTGTAGTTAATTCTATGAAATTAACCCCTGCAAAAAGAGATGGGAATGTGTTCATGCCCCAGGGAGCAGGCCAGCCCCCTGGGAACAAGGTTGTCTCCCTCTGATTTGCTGAAAGAGATCCTGGGTGTAGAAAAAATATAGGGGCTGTGGGACTCAGTCGGGTCGGGTGATTTCTGCAGTTCAAGGCAGCTCCTGAAAGGTGCAGTTTATTTGCAAGGGTTGTGGGTGCAGGAGCTCTGCTGAAGCTGCAGCCACAGCTCAGAGCATGCCCCAGAGAGAGAGAGAGAGAGAGCAGGAGATAGAGCATCAGACAGCTAAAAGTCTGGTTCCATGATATTCTATCTCTTCCTATAATGAATATGGTAATGGTACCACATCCAATCAACAGAAGACAGAAATACTTATAGAATTTACATACAACCTATCACAACTACTACATTACCATACTGGGTTACATTTTAATTCCTAAAAACTACTTTCCAAAACTCCTTTTTTCTTCCCTGCCACCCTGGCAGGGTTTCTCTGACCCTTGGACTTCTCTGTTTGCTGAAGCATCCTCTTCTCTGCTAAAGCCATTGTTCAATCCAGAGGGATTCTCCTTCAGCTGGCCAGCCCATTGTTTTTGGCTGTACAGTAACTCACAGCTCGGTATCTTATATCTCAGAGCCAGCTTTCATTTCTATTTCGCTTACAGGTTTTATATTTTCAGAATCTTTTGCCAAGCAGTCACATTTATAAGGTTTCCTTATTTCATCCTCCCCAACACTGGGGATCTTTACTCACAAACAACCCCCCAAACACAGCAGCTACAGCTGTCTCACCCAACAGATGTGGGAAAAGCTGTGTTCATGCCAAGCAACCAGAAAATAACTGAAAGGAGGAGGTAAGGGCTGTTCATTCATTCATTTACCCCATGTGATGGACCTTAGACAAGGATCTATACCCCAGAAAACAAGGGAATGTGTGTTCAGCACACCTCCATGGTCACTTATGGCTCAGCATGCTCCACTCACTCCAAAGCCATCAGCTGGAGTGTCCACAACAGCTCATCATCCCAGGGATCCTGCACTCCCTGCCCAGGCAGCACGGGGAGCGAGTCACAAGGTGCCACAGCCAGGAGGGAAGGGCAGCAGCACCTGGTGAGCAGCTCCAGGGTCAGGACACACCACTCTGATCCTCAGCACTGCTGAGGGGAGGCTGAGCCAGCTTTGGCAGCTCCGTGCCTCAATTCCCCTGCCTGCCCTAAGGGGAATGCCACTCACCTCCAGTGGAAAATGCTCCCTCCCAGTACTGTCCTGCAGTACTTTTTAAGGTTATGCATAGGTTTGCCTTTTCCCTCCTATTCCTTAGAGCTGGCAGCAGCATCTGTGTTGTTTCTCCTCGCTCAGAGCTTTTATTAATTCCCTTCTGGAGACATGAAATGTATCTACATGCACCTCTGGTAATTAGACTAAAAATCCTACTAGTGCTGATGCAGCTCATGCAGATTAGGAGTAAAGCCAGTGCTGAAAAGTTTTTTGGAACTCACTAATCACACGTGAGATCAGAATTAGAAGAGTTTTTGCTGCACAGAAGGTGGGCAGGGTGTGAGTGAGGAGCACTGTGTGAGGACTCAGCCCGGTTCCCTGTGTGGCTGTGGCAGTCACAGATGCCCAGTGTCCCCTTGCCAGCACAGCCAGCCTGGCTCTGGCACAGCTGAGCTGCTCTGCAGGACCAGGGGCACGTCCTTGCTGTGAGCAGCCTGCTGTCATAGGCAGTGCCTGCTCTGCTCACACCTACAGCTGCCTCTGCTGGGAAATAAGGTCTGAAAAGAGCCACATCCCCTTCACAGCTCCCAAAACTGTGTGGGAGCTATCCTGGCAGGTTAACTTTACTTTCCTGACCTCCAAAATGCAGGGGCAGATGGTTAAGCCTTGTACATTTGAGCGGGGAGACAAAGCTGGCTCTGCACCCCTCTTTTGTGGCACATCCCTCTTGCCTCTGCCCAAGTGTCTCAGACATGGCTGTTCTTAGAGCTGTTGAACCTGTGGGGTCAGTGTGGGATTCAGACAGTGTGACTGGGGTGCTGGGAGGGACCATGTCCCTTGCTCACAGGTCTGCACCCCTTTCCTTGCATCCTACCCCCATGAAGGTCTGGAGGCAAGGAACAGGTCTGCAGGGAGAAATAATTAGGGAGGAAAGCATGGAAGGTGGATGTGGTGATCCCCCTTTTCCTGTGGCCACCCATCAGTGCATTGGGGGGGTGCCAATGAGTGATGCTTTGGGGATCTCTGAATGCTCCCCCTTCCCCTCTTTGCCCGGCCACGGCACTGCATGTACCGAGCAGCCAGGACCTGGCAGGCCAGGATCCTTGGGAGGGAGGTGATGTGGAGGAAAATGACGTCTCTAAGTGAAGAGCAGCACTTCATTGCTTTTCAATCTTTGTGCTGATGCCTGTTCACAGCCTGCAGCAGAGTCCAGAACACACCTAAAAATAAAACAACACCTGGGCCCTGTCTGCTGCAGAGAACAGGCAGGGTTTGCAGTCAGTGGTGTTGGGGGGAGTGCTCTGAGCCCAGGGCAGCAGGCACAGGGTCAGCCCCAAGCCCTCTGCTCCTGGCACTGATTGCAAACGTGTCGGGATCTCCTCCAGAGTGCATTGTCATTCTGGTGTGGAATGACACACAGAGAAGAGGAAGGTCATGTTATTCCTGGGAGAATGATTTTCTCAGTGGTGGGGCATTTCTGGTGTCTTCTGGCTGCATGTTCTGTTGGAGCAGTGTCCCATGAACAGCAAAACAAAGTCAGGCTCCACAGTGCCATGTGAGCAGGATGGGATACACCTCTAATCCCCAGGGAGAGGGGAGTGACTGGGACCTGTGCTCTGATTGATACCTCAGACAAGGGACTCACAAATTTGGGGTCACAATCTCAGTGCTGCAAGACACTCATGGGGGTTTCTCTCATGCTCTGTCTGTCATGTCATGGCTCAGAGGCAGGAAGCAGGTTGGAAACCACCTTTAGTGAAAACATCAGCATTTCCAAGGGCCTAGTGATTGTGGGGCTGAGTGACAGAGAAAGGGAGATCAGGGGACTTCCTTACCCCAAAGAAACCTCTTCATGGTAACAGCAGTGAGCATAATATTCTCCAAAAATGGGAGAAATGGAGAAGGGGAGAAGGGAAAAAGAGGAGAAAGGGAGAAAGGGAGAAGGGGAGAGGAGGGGAAGGAGAAAAAGGAGAAGGGGAGAAAGAGAGAAGGGGAAAAAGGGAGATCTATCCCATCTATCTAGGAATTTTTTTCCACCTCCAGTGGATCACTGTGTACACCAAAGCAAACAAATGGTGCCCAAAAATTTATACTGAGGAAAGAAACTTCTTGGAAGCCAAAATTGAACTAAGCAAGGATGTAGCAGGTTGATCAGCTACCTACACACTACTAGACAGAGAGTCTGTTTGAGGCTGTATTTTTACAAGTGCGTGTGAAATCAGATTTCTGAGACCTCCGAGATATCATTTGCCAAAATGCCCATGTGAAAAGGAATAAAATATTTTGTTTCAAAAGATCACAGAATAATGGGGAGAGGAGAAATGCAAAGGTTGTCTGATCTGCCACTGCAATTCTGATAAAAAATTCAGTGCTGGGTGATTCAGAAGAAGGTTTAGCATACCTGCTCATCAGCTCAGATCTAACACATCTAATTGTGCATTTCTTCCCATGGGAGGTCATTTTTGCCTAACCCTGTCTGATAATTAGATTATGTTGTACAGATTTAGTCATTATAAATTTCAACCTGCATAATGTTTTGTCTGGACACAGCTCTCAATGAGGTTGCAAACTCTTTGATTCCCTCTAAATTATTCATTTCAGTAATATCCTGTGACAATAAGTTCCACAGGTTCAGTTCATCACATACATGGAAGGTATGTGCTGCCTATACTATCTATACCTTGTCACCCTCATTTCCTTCTGCTGTGGGAAATCCTGCCAGGTTTTTGGGGCTCAATTTCTCCAAAGAGAAGTGTTTTTATAGGCTAAGATTATCACCTTCTTCATAGTACCACTCATCATTAGGGGCTTCTCTTTCAGAGGAAGCATCCCAAGAGAAGACTGCAGGGAGCGTGTTCTCTGTATACACTGAGTAGTAAATGTGTTGTTCCTCACAGCTGGGAAATGGGTGAGAAAACAAAAAATGGGTGGAGGAGCTCAAATACAAGGGGAATGTGATGTCATTGTGGAAGCCAGGGTGAAAGGATGGAGCTCATCTGCTCAGGTCCATTGAGAACCCCGTTGGTCACACCAAGGGTTACAAAGCAATGTTTAACTTAATTTCAGCCAATATGCAGCAATGTTTGTAATAACCAGCTGTGAGAGGAGCAGAGGAACAGACAGGAAAACAGACAGGAGGGAGGAGGAAGGGGGAAGGAAGCAGGAGAAGCAGGCCAAGCTGATGGTGAGCTCTGGGCTAAGTCACCCTCCCTGAGCAACCTGCACTCCCATGGGCACAGAAATGCACGAGAACATCCCAATTTAGTCATTCCAGCTCCTGAGGTCCCACGGTTAGGTGACACTCAGACACACCTCAGAGCAAAGATGGCAGCAGATGGTGCAGCTCTAGGCTGAAATGCTGCCTCAAAGCATGGAAAGCTTGAGGAGTTTCAGGAAACACATGGAGGGAATGCCAAGAGGAGCACCAGCAGCAGCCTCTGACAAGAGCTCTTCCTTCACATGTGCTCGGGCTGGTTCCCTCTCCTGCACACCCCTGACCTGACCCCCTTCCAGGAGCACTGTTTGCCTCTTCCCCAGTCACTTCCAAGCTCCAGCTTTCCCCCCACCTTCCCTGGCAAGTACCTCTGGTTCTCAGCCATTCCACACCATCCTCCATCCTCTCTGATTTCCGGAGACCTCTCTGAGCTCCATCACTGCAGATCCAACTGATATCCCTGCTGCCTCTGGACTTTCAAAGAAAATCCAGTCTCTGTTCCCTGCCTTGCCCCTCTCCAATCCACACTCTGGAACAGGCAGTGACTGCTTTCCCAGCAGCTGCCTCCCTGCTTTACACTTTCCTCTCCTCCTAATTTCCTCCTCCCCTTAGGATATTGATGCTGGATGAAGTTTCCCATTAAAGCAGCCACTCTTGTAGAAAGGGAGGCTGACATGATTAATGCCATTCAGTGAGGAAGGCAGGACTGCAGCCAGGGAACAGGACACAGGCACATTCCCAGCAGCCAGTCATTGGCATTTGCCCCAAAGTGGCAGCAGGCACAGGATGGACAGTCTTTCCAGCTCTGTCTTGTGCTGGATGCAGACTTTTTAGGGCCCAGAAGGAAGAGAACTCTCCTTCTCTCTGTTTCATTTTTCATTTAATCTGTACCTAAACAGTGCTTGGGCCCAGGTACAAAGGAAGAAGTGACCCTCCCAAGCCTGTGGCAGCATGGAATCCTCAATTCAAGCTTCAGATTAGGCTCAAGGGAGGTCAGATTTATTTCTGATCGTTTTAGGTTTTACCAGCTTTATGTTTTCCCTCTCTTCACTCTGTTCCCTCTTCCTTTTTGCCATTTGTAGCAGGTCCTCTCTGAGCAGCTCTATTGACAAATCCATTCCCTGAGATTTTCTTCACTAACCTGGAAAACCCCAAGAGAGGCCATCTCCTTATCCTGAATCCAAACTTCCATCACTTGGGAGAAAGGGCTTGGATGGCAGCCCCCACCTAACTTTCAGCTGGCTGAAGCTCCCCTCGTAGTCAAGGGGGAGGAAAAAATTCTTTCCACATTATGAAAAGCAGGAATTTGGCTTGTGTGAGCTGTTTCCCTCAGCCAACAACCACAGGAGGTTATGGTGATTGACTTTTGGCCTTTGCAAACTTCCCCCACCACCAGCACGCTGTGATCAAGATCCTACATCTTCCCATAATAGTTTTCTCTAAGCACCCTGACTATTTAAATAAGCAAATCAATGAATAAGTAACTAAGAAATCTCCTAGTCTTTTTAATTGGATTTATTGCCTTCAGCTTCCAGCCATTGATTCTCCTTATGCCTTTTCCAGACTGAAGAGCATTTCAGTACCCAAGGTCTTCTCCCTGTGCAAGTGCCTGTAAAGAGCCCCAGCAGTTTCCAAGTCACCCTTCCTTCCAAAATGGCCAAAATGGACAAAAGAAAACTTCCCCCTTTAAAGTGTTTTTAAAATACTTTACAAATAATCCATGAAAAGTGTATGAAAGGAGCAGTTCTGGTACTGATGTCTGTGTAAAACCTCAGAAATACTCTTCTTGTGGTTTGTTTTTTGTCTGTTTGTTTTTCCAGGTTAGCCAGTGTCCATAAGACCTCCAGTTATCCAGTTTCAGGTGTGTAAATGCTCTTAATCTCAAGTGAAATTAGCACCATAAAGAGTCAGGGGCCTGGGAATTGCTTCAACAAAAGCCAATCCGTTATATTCATCCACACTTTTACCAATCAAAACCTCAGTCTCAAAGAATAAAACTAATTCTCTTCAAAAAGATATTTTTCTACAAAATCATGTGGACAATGCTGGTTTCTATTTCTAGTCTTTGATTATTTATCAATTCAGATATCAATTATCAGATTATGTGGCCCCATTATTTGATCTGACTGATAACACACTACCTATTACACAGCTACAACCTTCTGGCCTTTTAAAAAAATAATGTTATTATATAATTTTCACACAATTACCTATCATGCTGTGAGGTTTATTAGAGACTAAAGTCAGCAGACCAAGAGGAAGTTCAGCTAATTCATCAAAGGGTCTTGGTGCAAGTTTTCCATTTCCCAACTTGAATTTCCCAGTGTAATCCTTGTGTATGGATGTAGATTTTCCATCCTTCTTTTGCTTTGTAATAGAGCAAGGCTTGGATTCCAGCCAATGTTGTCTTCTTATTTCATATGAAATTGTGGTGTTTGGGGTTTTGGCACTCTAATAAACTCCTCTTACAGAATCACCAATTTGCAATCAACATTTTCCCTGCCTACAGTTTCTCTTCTAATCAATTTTGCTTGTAGTTTTTCTCAACTTTTGAAAAATTATTGCTTTTGAGACAGCAAATGTACTTATTACTAGTCACAATCCCCTGTTTGCCCATATTGAGTGTTTCTCAAATGTGCAAACATCTGATAAATGAAGAATAGGGAAAATTGTCCAGAAAGTTCTTAGTTCTTGCAACACATTAAGGAAAAAGAAAAAAGAAAGGGGAAAAGAAAAAAGGAAAACCAAAAAGAAAGAAAGGAGCAATTTCTTAGTAAATGGATTTTAGAGCTGGAAGGGAAGAAAATTTGAGACACTGGTTTTGTATCTTTGAAATAAAGCAAGAAATAAGCACTGACAGAGCTGGCATCATCCCTTCCATGACTGCCATCATGACCCTTCCACTCATGCTCATCTTTGTCTTCAGCAGTGTGTGAGTTTGGGGTATCACCTGACAAAAGTTGTAGCCACAGAATCATTCTGGTCCAAAGGGACTCAGGGTCTCACTTAATTCTTCCTCCTCAGAGTAAAGAGAACGCTGAATTCTGACCTGCTCTTTTGTCCAGTCAGGCCTGGTAAAAATCCAAGAGCAGAGGTGGGTGAAAGAATGGATGTGCCTGGATGACCCCCAGAGCAGAGGGAAGATGTCCTGTCTTGGCAATGACAGGTCCTGCCTCAGGGCACAGCCCAGGTGGCCTCTCCAGGTCCTGGAAATCCCTTTTCCTGTGGCTCAATAGGCACTGCTTTAGCTGCAATCAGCTTCCAGCCTAGAGAATAATTTATCTTTATTCCACACAATGTTTCCTTTTGTAGAAGAGCTACAAGAAGTGTCACACATGACAGAAGCTGTCAGGAAATTGCATTTTCAGAAGTTATCCTAATGTTTTCAGAGTGCTTTTGGAAGACAAACTTCACACAGGGAGACCTGTCATGCCTTTCCCACTCCACATTAACGCTGTTTACGCTGCACAGGAGCTGATGGAGAAACCCTTGCTGCTCTCTGCACCATCACTGAGCTTTGCTGAAGGTCACTCCCATGCTTCAGCTGGGCTCAGTTACTACCTAAGGCACTGGGGATGTTCCTCCACCAAAATGTTGCCCTAATTTTACTCTTAGTTGAAAGCTACTCTGCACTGGCTCCCTTTGTAGGCAACAGAGAGAAACAAGGACTTTCCCCTGCCTGTGCGTGGTTCCAGGGGAGACTGATTTTTTTAATTAGACTTTTTAATAATATCCAAAGTGAAGCAGCTTGAATGGTTCTTATGTTTCTTCCTTGATCTAAGTGCATGCCATAATCCTGGTTTCTGTGTTATCAATTACACCAAGCCTGTGTTTTTCAGTTCCATCTCCCTTATTCTCCTCTAGTTTTTCTCTATATGATATGATTCAGCCACTGAATTTCAGGCCTGCCAGTTGAAAGCATTTTCTTTCCTCTCTGAACTTCTTGCTTTGTGACCCAGCATGAGGACCTAGATCACTGATTAACTAATTTTTGATAGCTACTGAAACATTTGCCCAGTCCCTGGGAGCTCTTCCCACTAACTTAGTTGGAGTCCAAGCCCTGGTCTCCACCCTTTCATTCCTTTTCAGCTCCTCCACTTTTTTCTTCCTTTCAGCACCTCTGAGTTGACATCCAGCCTGCTTTGGTAAGATGCTGAAGTTCCCTGCCTGTGAAGGCTGGAACTCTGTGACCATCCAGTCTGTTCCTCCTTTCTTATGCAAATTACCTTTGTCTGGATCAGGAAGTGGCCTGACAGATACACGACTCCGACATGGAGATGAAAAGAAATCGTTATCAGATCTATGCTCCTGACTTAGATAAATAAGCACTGGGCATGATTCGCCACTCATTAAAGTGTCTCCCTCAGGAGATGGCTGACAGTTCATTAAGTAAGATGAAATATTATTATTTAAACTCAAGACTGATCAGGCTGGGTGGAAACTCAGTCTACTGTATTCATGATTTCATGCATTGACAAGCAACTTCTGCAAAATATTCCTCTAAAGTGGCTGACCCACGTGGAAATTTAGATCCTGCTGTAATTTAACTAACAGGGTAAGTTGTTTAAGTGGCAGAGCTCTGTGCTCAAGCCTTGCACTCCAAATATTCACCCCCACTCCCAAAGAGGTTTGGTACAGGTTTGGTACTGTGTGTATTCACCAATCTAAGCTTGATTCAAGTCCCAAGCTCAAGACTTTCCAGTGTGGCTTTCCAGTTCCTCCATCCCAGTAATTGCATTTCCCAGGCCCTTTTGCCCCCTCTCTGGTCAGCATGAACCTCCCCACAGTCTGTCTGCAAAGCAGGGCTCTGTATATTGGCAACACAATAAAGTGCCAATGCAAACTGTCCATGCTTATTTATCTTACTTCATTTCACCCCTCAAATTCAGCTTTTCAGGTTCCTTTTCAGAGGAGCTGTACCTGATGCAGGCTCATTCATCTTCAGGACAAGTGTCTATTGATCAGCTGTTATCCAATTTACAGTAGCCATGTAATACAACCTGAGCTCTGGGGGCTCAAGAGGGAATTGAGTGTGGGACCAAGGAAAGCACCTCCTGCAAACCCTTCAGTGCAAGCACAACCCAGGCAGATGCTGTTCCTTCACAGCAGAGCCCCCAGCCCCAAGCACAGTAAGAGCAGCAGGATCATTGCCAGAAGAAAAACCCCGATCCCATCTCCTCCTGCAGGGAGGTGTGAGCATTCCTGGCCACATTTTGTCAGCAAAAAAAAAAGAGGAATCCATGCCCAAGGAACTTTACAGTGAGAGTCCATTAATGCCTCCTAAGCCCTCTGTAATATGCAAGGGTTATGCTTTTTTTTTCTTTTTTTTTTGTCAACCCTGAACACAAAGAACAAATCTCTCCCTTCAGGAAGAGTGACCTTTACAGTGCACCAGGAGAATGAAAGAAGGAGGGAGAATAGAGGCAGATCCCCGTGAAAGGGGAACCACACAAAGCATGAGCTGACTCTCAAGGCTGGGCCCAGGGAGGGTTCTTGTCTCCACAGAGGGCACTGCCTTGAAAACAGAGCTGCACCCACACCAGTGACAGCACAAGAGCTGCATGGGTACTTTCAATAAACCTATTATTCCTTGGAAAAGTCCATTTCTAGGAAATCAGAGCTGATTGCAGGAAAGAATCAGTTTTAATAAATCCCTTTCTGTTTTGGTTTTTTTTTTTTTAAGAGAATTGACATAATTTTTAATTTTTCTCTTATTTTTTTCCCAGATTGAAACAAGTTCTCTTATAGCATTCCCAATAACTAAAACTAAGCTAAAATGCCAAAATGGCCAAAAAAGACAAAAGAAAACTCCACAAAAATGTTTCTACTGCCCTAACCAGAATGTAGCTTTGCAAAACCTCAAGACTTTCAAGTTTCTGTGTGGATATTTTCTCTGGGACATGCAGACCTGTTTCATGCAGCTCCATGTCATGCTGTTTCTTGTAGTAATTTTGTAGGACATGAACACTGATATTAAGGCTAAAGTAACTCTATTTTGACCTTCCTCTGATTTCCTTTTGCCTCTTTGATGTTCACCTCCTACTAGAACATTTTCCCTGATACCATTCTCAGGTTGAATGCAACCTGATTCACATCTCATGCCAATTACTGTGACATTGTCAGAACTAAACCAGTTTACACCACCTGAGCAATATGATTATTTAGCAGTGGTATCAGTTCTCTGCCTCCTCCATCAAGATTTCTGCTACAGGTGAAAGTTTTGAAGGAAAGCTGACTCCTTTCCTCCCCCTCAGAGAAAAAAGGACAAGCAACTTCATGAATGCCTGTATTAGTTAAAAATCAGAAAAAAGGAAAAAAAAAATATTAGCCATAGCTGAAATGTGTGGATTTCCCTTATTTTATTCACAATTTGAAAGAAGCAAACCCATATTCCTCCTGGACCACATTCTCCCACCCCACCACAGCATCATTTCTCAGGGGCAAAACCACTTTATCCCTTTCCCACCCTGGCTGTTCCCTGCATTGCAGCTCCATTTCCCACTCCAGACCTAGGAGGGAACTGCCCTGAGGGCTGGGCTGACACCGGACCCACCACACTGAAAAGAAATCTTTATAAACTGATTCACCTGAGCCCCTACACAGAACTCAGTGACACATCTGCAGGAGGAGCAGTGTGGAGAGGGGGAACAACTGGCTGCAGAACGATGGGATGTTCTTAATCTGCCTTTGCTGCCAGGAAAATTGCAATGCAGAGCCATCCTTTGCTTGTCTTTCTTCTTTCTTGTTCACCTCTGGGCAAGGACTGTGTTTATAAAAACACAAATAGTTGGCATATGTTAGAAACACATCCAACAGAAATGTCAATTAGGGGGAATGAGAGGGTGGATTAGAATTTTCTGCCTGGATCTGCACTCCTTCCAGATTCTGCAGCGGGCGCAGGGATATGGATTCAGTTTTGTTTGTGCATCTGTTTGTTCACCTTTTTTCTGTGTTTTGTTTCATTTCACCTAAAAAATACAGACACAGATATGAGGGATGTGAATCTACACAGATTTCAGGCTATAACTTCAGCCATTTGATCCAGAAGCCATCTGAACTTGAACCCAAATAAAAGGATTTTCCCCCCTTCTAATAACTATGTTAAAAATGTCAAAAAAACCCCCCAAACTCAAATTCATAGAGCTTCTCTTTTACCTTTTGAAAGTACAGGGCTGTAAATACATCTGATTTGAGGCCTAATGTGTGACAAGATTCACCCACAGTGATAATATCTTCTATTAAAGCAACGGATATTGTTAGAAAGAACTTCAGCACTCCTCATTTTCTTCGAGACTCTCACCATTCTGTGAGACATCTTTGGCATATACACAAACCCAGGGTCTCTCAGCCCCCAGTGGGTCCTACAGGCACAAATCCATTATCACAATATCCCAAACACAGGGAAAAAGCTGTCAGGGGTAGCAGGGAAGGAGGTTTTTTATTTGTCTGTCTGTTATGGGACTTCAAATTGAATCTGTCAGACAATATCCAGATTATCTGCTCAGCATGAAAACAAAGAATTATTTTTTTTATTTTATTTTTTGATGAAAGCCAAGGTGTGTACTAATGTCTTGAGGGCTGAGAGTGTTTCAAACATCTATTACCTTAAATTAGCCCTAAAATATTGGAAGCTGGCAGGCCTGCAATTCTCTGATCTCCTTTCCCCAGTCTGCAGAACAAACACAGATGTGGACACTTTGTGCTCTCCCTGGCCTGTGTCGCTTTGTGCCAGTTTATGTCTGGATGTGACATCTCCAGAGGAGGCTTTGCTTGTTTGTTTGCACATTGATCTCTGCCTGAGTGAGAAAGAACTCAAACATCAGCTTCTTATCAAGGGAAAATATTGAAATCTGACTTTCTGATACAAATATTCCAAGTGGGAGCTTTGGCAGTGTGGGGCATGGTGGGCAGTGAGGAAGATGTGTCCAATCCTGAAGCTTAAGCCCTTCAGTGAAAGGCATCCACCTTTCCATGGGGATTCCAGCCCTCTTCCACCATCCCAGGTTCCTCCAAGCCCCATCCAACCTGGCCTTGGACACTTCAGGGATGGGGCAGCCACAGCTTCTCTGAGCTGTGCCAGGGCCTCATCACCCTCACAGGGATGAGTTTGCAATTTAAATGCAAATTGAGAGATGTGGCAGCACTTTACATTCACATTATACTCACTTTTTCCTGGTGTAAAATCTTTCTGAGAGGAGAGGGCAGGCCCAGCCATTGTGCCTAATGGTCCTGAGTGTTTGTGTGGCTGCAGCCAGATAATCCTCCACACTGCTGGGAACCATGCATTAAAGATACACTGCCATCCTCTGCTCTGTGTGGGCGCTCTCAGAGCTCTCCAGTCCCTGTCACCCACCAGGATGTATTATATCTGTACTCGCTAATTTTACAGCCCGTAAATTACAGGCATACCCTGCGTATTTTCATCTCATTAGAGAAGGTTAATTTAAGCAGACAATCAACAAAAATACAGAAAACTAGTTTGGAAAGAGGATTTTGCTGTGTCTCTGACAGACAATGAATTCACAACCCCAACATCTGCCACCACTAGAGAGAAAATGCTGGAGGAAAAAAAAAAGGAAAAAAAAAAGAAAGGAACTCATTGCTATTTCCTCTGATGAATGGTGAATTTCCAATTAGCATTTTAATTACTCAAGCCAGACTTTCATCTTGTTTGATGATCACAAGAAATTCCATAAGCAACAAGTCATCTTGGTCTGTCAAACTGTGTTGGGGTAATGCAGAACACACTTACAGGGGTTGGCCTGTGAGACTGTTTCTCCTCTGGAAAAATCCTACAGCATTAATTGTTATCAAGTATTTATTTATAGTTTTACACAGTTTTAATATAGTCTGTATAGTTTTACACTTTTGTACTTTCCAAGAAAAACCTACAAGACTATTGTACCTGAGGTCTTTGGTATAAATGGTATAGATTTATTTTCTGGCAGATCCTACAGCAAATCCATCAATAGGACCCTAAACATCTGAACATGTATCACTTGCCTGAGCAAATCCTTTAGCAAATCCATCCCATAACATTTCAGACACCTTTGTGTGTCCTTCACCTGAGTTAATCCTACAGCAAACCTGTCCCTGGGGACTGATGGATTGGCTCCTCCCTGCACAAGGTCTGGTGGGGATAACTCTGCCACCTTTCTCTTTGTATAACCAAAAAACCAAAAAGGAGCAGGGCATTTTTTTTTAAGTTCCTGTGCAGTGTTAGGAAATTCTGTGTCCTCTGGGGAAGGAGAATGAGCAGGGATGAGGTTATCCTTGCAGATGAGGGGGGCAACTTTGACCATCCTGAGCTTTTCCCTCTTTTTCTGCCCCACAGTAACCCCAGTGGGTTTGGCTTGGGACAGACTCCTGCCACAGGCTGGGTTTTCCAGAAGCTCAAGGATGTCATTGCTGACAGAGCTGCTGACACAGACTGCTCCTGTAATTCCAGGCACTGGCTTGGACACCTCCTGCTCTGCCTTGAGTGGAAAAGCCAGCAGGTGGAAAGATGTGCCCAGCTTTGAACCCACTGCTCGGTGCTGAATACCCACAAACCTATCAATGAACTGACATAAGCAAAGATCAATAAATTTTACAAGTGCTCAGAAAGATCTGAGTCTTAGCTTTAAGATATAAAATGGTTGATCAGGGGATTTGGATAATTTAAATCCCTTGATTTGAACAGATCTGGAATTGATCAAGATGAGGATGGGTCCTTTGGGCCCTTGTAGACCATCGTTCTTCATTTTTATTGTCTGCCCACTTCATTCCTTTTTTTCTCCCATTTTGGTTTGCTGATTTTGGGGTTTTTCCTGTGAAGACTTCCTTTTCCCTCAATTTTTATGTGATTTCTCATCCTCTCTGGATGCCCATTACAGCAGCCTTCTGTGGTGTAAAGCTACCTGCACATCATGGGTGTCTATCCATCATCTATGAAAACACCACCTTCTCTGCCTGGTAGTAATAATAAAATCAGGACCAAATCTGTTTACTTGAGAAGAATATTACGCATGGGGGGCAATCATTTATTCAGAGCAAAGAAAACCAAACCAGCCAAGCCAGCAGTGCCCATTTCATTAAGTGGACAAATGAGACGTTTTTAAGTTCTTGGCAGTCTGATGGATAAAGGTACCTTGTCAGAAGGTCCCTCTAGATTGAGTTGCAAACAAAAGAGAGGAAAAGCTTGGGAAGAAAAGCAGATTTGTGGTGACAGAATGAGCAAATCTGACTGGGAGCTCTGGTTTCTCAGTGCAGCTCTCCAAGGTGCTGCCAGGTGTGTGCCCAGACACCTGCACTGGATGGACACTGGGCCTCTTTCCTTTTCTATTTCAAAGTGGTCTTGTCAAATCAATCCTTCACTGAAGCTTAATTCTTCTTGTTTCCTACATCCTAATCCTGCATTCCCATCCTTTCATCCTCAGTGAGGCCAACCAGACTCATTCTCTTCCTGCAGTATATTATTTATGCATTTATGTTGTTTTTCTCTCAAAGGTCCAAAGCTAGATGTGTCTCTGTCACTTAGAGAAGCTCCTCAAGCACCAGGAGCAGAGCCATGTAAATCCCACAGGGAAACACATCATGCCCAGTGAAATGAGAAAAAAAATTACAGAAGTTATCTCTACTTCTCCTTTCCCCTTTCTGCCCCTGGAGCCTCACATCCTCGACATCCCATTTTTCCCTTTCCTCCTTGCAATTCCAGCCCTTGCCCCGTGCCTCCAACACCCACAGTGGTCTGGTAGAGTTTCACCAATGCAGGCAGGTGAAACACTTCACTTCCAATCCCTGAACGAGGCCAGGGCACAGAGGAATTTATTATATCATAAATTAGAACATGAAAAGCTAATACATTTTATACATTTGTCAGAGAGGGAGAGAGAGAGGAAGGAAAAACCTTTCCTGCCACGTTCCACATAGCAAATCTGTCATGCTGGAAAGAGGCTGCTGGAATGGAAGTATTTACAGACAGACAGGGAGAGCCCTGGTGCAGAATAGCAAAGCTCCTGCTGGATGCTCCAGGGCTGTGGCAGGAGCCAGGATAGAGTTCTCAAGCCAAATCACACTCAGCCCTGGTGTTTGTATTGTGGGTCTGAATTCACCTGGTGCTGCTTTACAGAAAAAAGGGGGGGAAAAGCGTATCCAGAGGTGGGCAACAGAGCTGGGAAGGGGCTGGAGCCCCAGGAGAGGCTGAGGGAGCTGGGAAAGGGGCTCAGCCTGGAGCAAAGGAGGCTCAGGGGGGACCTTGTGGCTCTGCACAAGTCCCTGACAGGAGGGGGCTCAGGGGGGTCGGGCTCTGCTGCCAGGGAACAGGGACAGGAGGAGAGGGAACGGCCTCAGGGACAGGGGAGGGGCAGGGTGGGCATCAGGAAGCATTTCTTCACTGAAGGGATGTCAGGCTTTGGAACAGACTGAGGTGAGGTGATGGGATCACCATCCCTGGAAGAGTTTAAAAGGCATGTGGATGTGGCACTTTGGGATATGGTGATGGTATCAGCTGGACTCAATGATCTTACAGGTGCTTTCCAACCTTAATGGTTCTATGATTCTAAGTCAGATCCCAGAGAGATTAATACAGAGGAATTTTCTGGGAAATCTGTTCTACCTGCCAGGCACACGTCCCCGTGGCTTTCTTGCTCTGTGCTCATTTCAGGTGTCCCATTTTAGTTGAGCTTTTGCCCAGTTCCACTGCACCTCCAGTCCCTGTGACATTGCATTTCTGCTGCCTGGCAGACCAAGTGATAAAGGGCTTCATATCTCTCCTTCCAAAATCCAAAACTCAAGGCAGGAAGGTGTTACCCAGACATCATCTCCCTTGAAATAGTCAGCAAGTCAGACTTAATTAAGACAGCAGCAAAAAGCAATAATAATTAAAACTTAGAGTCTCCTGCACAGATGAGAAAGTAAAAGGAGCTCATGCTGGCAGGATCTTGGTGTCTGAGGCTGGCATTCCCCACAGCCAGGTCCTTTATCCACAAGGATGAAGCATTGGAGATGGCAGTGGTGGTGCCTACAAGAATTTAGCTGAAATTACCCACAAAAGATGTTTCTCCAGGCTGACCTTCCCTCAGGCAGCTGCTGAACTGGTGAGGGAAAGGCAAGAGTTGGTGCTTTGGTTATTTCAGCCTTTACCACCCCCAGGACACAGCTGGAGGCACAGCTGGAGGCAGACCTGTGAGATGGCTGCTTTTGAGAACATTTATCTCTGTTGGGGGAAAGGGGCACTCAGACACAGCATAGGTAGAAGGAATGGGAGAGGAACAGCCAAAGAAACCCATCTCATCTGCCATTGTGCCCTAACATCAGCTGAGAGCAGCGGAGCAAGAGGGAAAGTGTGCAGCAATTCTTCCTCTGAAGGCTCTTCCAACCCCTGCAAAACTGCGTGGCAGTGGTTCCCTGAGTTGTTACCAGCTATGGTCCTTCCTGGGTCCTGTTTCCTTGGCTCCTACCGTGGCTTTGGGTGTCACTACATGCACAATTCTCAGATCTATGCTGCTGCCACCCAGGGCTCTTTGCCCAAAGCAGTCCCTTTTTCACAGAAGAATTTTGCTCTCTCCACCCTTCAAACGCCCTCCTTTGCTCCTCTTCCCCAGTCCCTTTGCTCCATGTGGGAGAATGAACATTGGTAGTCCTGAGAGATGGGGCAGACATCAAAACACAGAGCTCAGAGGAGCAGGTGGAGCTGGGATGCACCATGGCTCAGATCCATCTCTCTCCAGAGCTTTGCTTGGCTCCCAGTGTTCTGTCCCACCCTCCTTGCCAGGGCAGCTTTTTGGGCACTCACAGAAGCTGCCAGATGAACACCCCAGATTAATCCCACTCTCTTCCTCTCTCTTTTTAGAAACTTTTAATTAGTCCCCAACTCAGCACCATTATTAGTATTTGTTATTAAGTATTAAAACTGCTCACCCCCAGCTCCTTCTCCCTCTGCTTCCCTTTTGCAGCCCTTTGTTTTAATTGTTATATTTTTTCATCAGTGATCAGCCAAGCTTCCCTAATGATCTAGGCTCATTTAAAGGGTTTATAACTCCGGCACAAAACTCCAATAAAAAAGCGGCAGCCTTGCTGGGAACCTCCTGGGGCTACTCAGCAGCCAGGAACACAAACTCATTTAACACTTGCCTTTTCTCCCCTTTTCTTAGTCACCATCACCCATTTTGTCAAAATATCTTCCCCTGCACACACAGAAACCCTTCATTTTTCCTTTTCCACACCTTTCTCTCTCTGTTCTTTTTCCCTGTGGATCGAGACAGGAGAACTGGAAAAAGCCTTGATGAGGCACGTGGTGGAGTTAACAGCAAATAGACCAAACCCACTGTTCCTCCCAGTCTTTTCCCTGCTGATGCTGCACTGCTGTCCTCTCTCAAGAGGAAAAACATAAAGAGTTGTGGTGAGGCTGAGGACAGAAATGATCTGGCTGTATTTCTCCTGAAGTATATCTAGCAGTTGCAAGTTACCCCTCTAGAGAGCTTAAAAGCCTCTTTTACAAATCTGCAAGTTGGCACTGCCTTTCCTTCCTCGCTCTTCCCCCTTTGCATGAGCTGTAGATTTGTGCACCACAGACAAAGGGTTGCTCAGCAAACTCTCAGAGTGTTGGCCCAGCTTCCCATCGAGTACAGATGGTGCTTCCAAACCTGTCTTTGGCCTTGGCCACAGCCAGCAGGAAATTCGTGGGGATCCAAGCAGGAGGAGGAGGGCAAGCCATACAATGACCTAGACTCAGGTGGGCTCTAATGTGACCTACTGGGCTTCTTGCCCATGGCCTTGGGCACTGGACAGGGGCAGGGGCAAGCCAGGAGAACACATCTTTCCTACACTGACCTCCTTGTACCAAGCTTTTTGAGGGAAACCTCACAAAAGTTATTCCATCTCTGTGTACACACAAAACCCATCTGAAATGAGGGGGAAAGAAGGGAGTGTGAGTGGTAAAAAGGAAATGAGAAGGCACGGGGTGGATTTATGTCACCTGCCTTTAGTCATCTGCCATGTGGGTATTTCCATCTGAGCTGTCATTCTGGGCTTCTCCCTGGAAATGCCATAGGGAAAATAAGGACTTTTAACACCCTGGTTACCCTGTCCTTGTAAACCAGTGGAATGTTGACCTTTTTACACTGAAAACCCCCCAGTTCTTCCAGCTGATGTACTTCCCAAAGCCATCCATTTCAAAATTATGGAGCAAACAACGATGCCATTTAAAAGGTCTTGCTTTGAAGTCACTATTGCTCCCAGGAGTGTGGTGACAACATCCCGCCCGAAATGACCATGGGAATCACAATTGTATTGGTACACTTGACAAGCAACCTTTTGTTCTCACTTGAAAGGAGCTCATCTGAAAGGCCCAGCAATGTGTTCTGCCATCTTCAAAAAGCCAGAATAGTTTGGTGGGAATAAACAGTTGGAGCTGCTCAGTTGGTCATTTGAAAAGGACAACTTCCCAAGGAACTGCAGCACCACCCTCCCTTGTGTGGCTGCTGGGCTGCTCTGGGAGATGATTTCTGGAGCTGGTTGAGCTGCTCTGATACATATTTATCACCAGCAGTTTGAGTTTTGGGGAGTGAGAAACAGCAAAAGGAAACAAATCAACTCATTGAAATATTTCATGAAAGGTAGAAAAAATCATGAAGTCTTGGGGTATTCAATAGTATTGGGTTTTCAACTTGGGCTGGAAGTGCAGCCCACTAAGCAGGGTCTGTGGAGGATGCCTGCAATTAGAGACCTGCTTGGTGATACAGAGCTGTCTTCTCCTTGTTTCCAGCTGCTACATTTAATTAAAAGAAAGCTAAACAATCCATTACATTAAATTACTTTCTGTGCATTGCTTTCCCACACAGAAAACTGAAATGGTTGCCGCAGGGGTGTTACCTGACCGCAGGCTGGAAAGGAGATAAACCATTCTCAAAATTATTCTAGTGCTTGAAATATCACCCCAACGACCTGATCAGGAGTCATTCCTGACTGCATGAGGGCCTACGAAACTGGTGGGGGTTCAGGAATGTGAGGGGCATGAATGGACTATAATCCCAGCCTCATCTGGTTCATGCCTGCATCTTGTCACGAGGACGGTGCCACATCAATGCTGTGGCAAACAAAAGGGTTTTTTTCATGTTTCTTCTCTCTGCTCTCTGTCACCTTCACCACAGAATCGGCAGTAAATAAAATCAGACCATGAGTTAGTCTCTATCTCAGTTGCTTCTTCTGAGTTTCTAATCAGTACCAAACAGCCCATGCACCTCGTTTCACCTTCTAACTTAAATAGTCCTTTGATATCAGAAATCAAGTATGGCAAGGTTATCTTGAAATATCTTGTGGAAACAGAATTTGTAGGAAAACTCCTTGTCCCTCTGGGCATTTTGTTTTCCTTTCAATTGTTTTCCTTTCCTTGTTCAAAGAAGGATAAAAAATGTTTGGAATTTTCCTCAGTAACCCATTAGGCCACAGAGCAGACTTTGCCTCGTGGAGAGCAATTCCCTGGGAGCACAGCCCGAGTCCAGACTGTAGCAGGGAAGGAAATGTTGGTTAAAGCCCTGCTCTGACAGCCTCTCTGTGTTGCCACCAAGCCCCTGCCCCACCATTCTGCCATTTTAAAAGCATTCAGGTGTTAAAGCAGCTCCCAAAGTATGTCCAGCTTGAGGCAAAACCAACCTGGACTTGCTTCAGGAGGAGAACTGAACTAAAACAACATCCTGTCTCAACTCTGCTGCCTTTGTTACTGCTCTGCCCTTATTTTCTGCACTCCACACCAATTTCCCTCTGAGATAATTGTTGTCAAGTGGTTATTTTGAACATGGTTGAGTGCAGATTGTTAAAGGAGAGACAGGCTTCTGCTTCTGTCTTGCTGACTATTTTTGCTTTATTCCCCATCTCAGACAAAAACATTCCGAGGGCATGTGTTTACTGTTTGTGCATAATGCATTATGGTAGGAAATGGTCTCTTCCTCCCTCATTTTACAGCATTTGCACCTCACCCTGGGGTGACCTCCCAGTAGCAGCAGGGACCTTTATGACCACAGAGCTCCAGCACTATCACTCTCTCCCTGAGCCAGCCTTCCAGAAGGGGAATGCCACTGGCTTTGGGTTTGGGCCCACAGCAGGGAACGCATTCACTGGCTGGACCCAGAGTGACAGCCTCACTCTGTCTCACATTTGCCCTATTTGAAGCTTATAAACTGCTGGACTGGCTTTTCAGTTATCAATATCCTCTTAACCCAAGCAGCATTAGCTGAGTCCTTCAGCAGTCTCATCCAGACAAGCATCTTACTCAAATACCTTGGGAATTATCCCATCCTCTCTCTGAATCCGAGGTCACGGGGCGTACGAGACAGGAATCACAGATTCTGATGATGGCCATGAGAGAGGAGGCTTTATGAGAGGAGGAAGAAGGAAGCTCAGGCTGTGTCCACTTTGTCATGCTCATGGGACACACCAGGCTTTTGGTTTTACAAGAAAAAACATTGCCAATTAATCACCCACTGGGAAGCATCCTGCTTCCCTCTGCTTGTGTATCCATACCATGAAGTTATTCCTGCAGCTTTATGGAATGAAGAAACCTGCATGTCACATTGGGGACTTCTCCTTCACAAAAGACCCAGAAGCCAACCCAAAAGGCAGTAGGTCCAACACACTAACAACTGATTTGTATTGTATGCATTTATTATTATTGTATTTTCTCTCTGTTTTTAATTCTCCCCTAGCAACATAAACTATTCACCCTCAAAGCCTTCAGCCTCTTCTGAAATTTCAGTGGTCATCTCACTGGGCTGCATTTTTATCTGTAGGTCCCCATCAGCTCTGGGCAAAGATGGAGTGAAAAGAATGATGTTTTTCAAGCTCTGCAGTCAGGTCCTCAATGTTCCCAGCATCTGACTCCTGCCTACAGAGGTGTGAATCAAAGTCTGGTTTCCCATGTGGTCACGCCAGATGGTTGGCTCAAAACCCATCGTTTCTTTGCAGCAAAACTCACTAGACACAGACAGTAACCATAAGATATATTGAAAACTCGAATCTCGTTTAATTTAGACTGCCGACACCCCTGCAAAAGATCCTTTTGTCAGCTCTTCAAGAATGGTTTCTCTGCTGAAAACGTCCTGAAACATTTCATGGCAGTGACAAAAATACATACTTACAGTCAGCCTGCATCTTCTTATTCTGAATTATCTTGTTGTTACTTCTGAACTTTTGATTGTCAAATTCCATCAAGGATCCTTTCACATGCCCCAAAAGGCAGCACTGCTCCCAGGGAATGCTTGGAAGCAGCTATGCAGGACAGCAGATCCCATTCCAATATTAATTCACTGTCTGTGGCCCATTGCAGGGGGTTCTGGACACCTCCAGCCACATCACACTGTGTGTTCTACAAAAGAAATGGGAATGCTGAGTAAGCCCTGCCCTGGTGATATTGTGAAGGGAGCCCTGGAGAGAACAGTATTCAGTAAAGCAAATAAAAATTTCGGAAGGAGACTGTGTTGAAAACAATCATATGCTTGGGAAATCTGGCTCTGTGTGTTTAGTGACCACAAGAGGTCAGGGCATCAGTTTTCCATTGCATCTTAAAAGCAACATCTTGAAAAGCCTGGAGCTAAGATACTATTTTAGCTGAGACTGTTCAGTGCAGAAATTCCATCTTTAAACATTCCTTAACAGGGGTTACCACAGGAGCAACAGCCCTTCTTTTCTTTGCACTTGAGTCTATCAGGATAATAGTCAGGTTTGTCTTTCTTTATGTTCCAGGTCTTGCTCCACAGTTTGAGGGTGTACAGAAATATTATATTTTATACTAAAAGCCACAATCAACACCTCAATTTCCTAGGCACAACCAGACTCCCTTCATTAGGAATAAACCATGCTGGTGGCAAAGCTGTCCCAGGTGTGACCTCAGGTGTG
>JACBWW010000035.1:1555683-1583357 GCA_020086605.1 Lanius collurio | reverse complement strand
CTATCTATCTATCTATCTATCTATCTATCTATCTATCTATCTATCTATCTATCTATCTATCTATCTATCTACTATAGGAACTGTGTACACACCTGCCCACTTTCTGTGGCACCCATTTTTACCAATGCAGTTTACATAGAGAGTGCTCTGCCTAGGCACTAACTGGGCTTGACCCAGTTTGGTGTATAAAACCAGACAGGACTGCTGCCTGGGATATTAAATGATGAATTTTTCATAGGCAGCCTTGTTTCACTGCAAAGTCCAGCCTCAGTCCCCCCTCTGTCTGCAGCACGTCCCCTTTAGCAGGTCCTGCTTTGTGAAATTGCATTTCTTTGTTTACTCTGCATGGTGCCAAGAAATGCCTTTCTTCCCCCTGTTTTTTTCTTTATTTTTGAAGTGAAAGTTATTAAGCTACTTCTGGCATAATACCTCTAAATGCCGAGTTCGTGAGAGGGAATTTTAACTTGGTTAATCTGACACAAATGAAAAACTATTCAAGGCTTGAGATGACTGGAAAGTTTAGTGTCATGGCTTTTCCAGGAGAAAAAGAGGGTTCTCAGCAAAATTTCATTTGAACACTTGACATTATTTATTTCCTTTAAAGTGCTGGGCATGGTTTAAAGACACAGGAAAAACTGAACTAATGGTTCTACTCAGTGCTGGGGGGCACATGGGCCAGAGAGAAGGGCAGAGAGGATGGAGAGTGTTCTACTTTTTGATGTGGGACAGTGGGTAACTGCTCCCACTGGGAGATGGATCCTGCAGGCTTGCTCAGGGCTGAAATGGAAATGTCACTCTCTTAAAAGTTAAATTTCAACTGCCATCATTTCTGTGACTATTATCAGCAGAGGAAAATGGGAAGGAGAGGCTTGCTGTGATATGGAGACCTCATATGTCTGAGATCATTACTTTCCTGGTTCAAAGCCATCACATCTGAATTAAAGACATCTTGGGATGTTCCTCATCCAAAAGCTTTTCCATTTTTTATTTGTGTGTCTGGAAGCAAAAAGAAACAGAATCTATCAGAGTTAAGCTATGCCAGTGCTCAGAGGGGTGGTCCCAGGACAGTGTTCAGCCAGTGGATAAATTCCCACGTCCAAGGAGACAACTCTCAGGAGGTTTGAGGACCATTTTCAGATGCTGTGAACTGGTGGAGTCCCATCATCTCCTTGAAGGAGTGAGTGGGGTGTGTGTGTGCTGCTTCGACTCCTGAGCAGTAGCTGGGATAAATGTGCTGAAGCTTCCCTCTACTTTTTGCTCCAATAGCCATGGATGAGGTTTTCCACAGCTGAGCTCAAACCCATGATTCATAATCAGTTTCGTTTGCGAAATGTTCTTCTAATTGATCAGACAGAGACCAATTTCAGTGTGGGAAACTGAACCCTGAAAAAATTAATTACCTGCCAGGCTAAACCCATTTCCTTTGGCCCAAGTACAGCTTATTGTATGTTACTGAGAGATGACTGGCTGTCGAGAGAAAGGCAATGCTATAATTCTTTTTGGGACATGCTACATTGGAAGCAGATAAAGTGCTGCTGGCTGAGGGCAGTGGCTATGCAGAGTGGGGAGGTGGCACAGGGAAAAGGGACAGTAAATACATGGCAAAAGGCTCAGAGGGAGTAGAGATAAGAGAAAGGAGAAAATACACCAATTTTAAAATCCCAGATTCTCCCAGGGATTAGTCACTACAGAGTTTGCCTTTGGGGACAAAGGGTTTTAACATTTCCTGTGCCTACTTGGTGCTCATTTTACACCTGTGAGATATGGAGGGATGTCACAGACCCTGGGCAAAAGACACAGGCAGAGATTTTTTTTCTTTTTTAGCTGTGATACTCTGGTAATGAGGGTAGTGAACTTAGCAAGGCTCCACAGCCTCGGGGCAGGAAAGCTTAGAATAAATGCTGTAACTGAACAGAAAGCATCAGGGAGTAAAAGTAGGCTGTCTTTCCTCCTTTAGGCTGAAGAGATGTGGAAGATCCAGGGACTCCCTGGTGGCTCCACTGGAATGTGACTGAGGGTGTTGCACACCGGTGCAGCCCAGCCCTGCATGGGACTTGCTGCTCTCACAGCTGACTGCCATCCCCTTCTCATTATCCCTTCTTCATCTCCCCTTCTCTTCCAATGGCTCCTGGCATCAGGATCCCAAACTCAAAGCCCTCCAGGAGAGTAGGAGTTACAGATTTTTTAATTAAAGCCAATTGGGTAATGAAAGTAGCATGAGTGTGTTCCTACTCTATGAATGGATAAATTAAAGTTCTCAGCAAAGACGGCAGACATGGAGTCTGTGAGGGGAGCAGATTTTAGATGGAAATCCTAATGGCTGCCATCTTTAAGCTAATGACATCCTGCCCACACAATTCTGCCAACTTCCAGGGTAGCAAAATAACCACAGAGGGAACATGGATCTCCTTCTTTTTAGACTGGGGCTTCAACAGTGAAAAACATTAGTGTTACAGGATGCTCAGGCTGCAATCCCCTGACAGTTAGAGCCAGCTACTCTCCAGCTGCTCCAGGTTAATAGAAATACTTCCTTGGCAAGACCCCAGCACAAAACAAAATAGGATTTACAGCCAGAGTAAAGCTAATCAAAGAAAAAGGACAAAGGTTTATCAGCAGCCAGAACTTTTCAGAAGCAAAGAACTTAGTGATGTCTGGGTCAACAATGTTCTTGTGCTTCAGAGAGCCCTCGATGCAGATTGCTTGGGGAATACCTTGCCTTGATGGAAAGTTTTAACCCTTTGACTTTTGAAAGGACAGGGTCTAGGCGTATTTATTGGAAAACCTCAAATTCAAACAAAATAATCTCTGTGTTGCTGCCAGTCTTTTATCAGCTTCTGTGTGGAGGTGCTCGGGAGCTCTGTGTAAATGCGATGTACTTTAAGAAACAAAGGTTGAGTGGAATGACCTCTTCAAATGCAGATGTCAGGCATCTTTAAAGCCCTGGGGTTCAAGGATCACAAAGCTGGGTTAGAGCTCCTGCTCTGTTTTCCTTCTCTATCCATCTTTTTCTTTCTCCAAGAAAGAGGATGGCACAACTGAGAGTCAGGCTCAGTGAGATTCTCAGGGGAAAATACAATTCTACCTAGAAATTACAATTCTAGTAATTCCTACTGGTATATTGTGGAATTTTCTTTTTAAAACAGGATGTTCCTTCTTACATACCCTGCATCAGAGACCTCTGTTCCCAAAATCTTGGGTGCTCCAGGGCTCCATCTCCCAAACAGGTCAACTGGAAGGAAGAAATACCTTCTTCTATGGAAGAGGGAGAGAAATCTGGGAGCAGGGAAGAGATGCAGGAATCAATGTGTAACAGAGAAAATTGAAAAAAGTACCCACTGAATCAATGATATTGAGATAATTGCTATTCTTTTTAGGACCTCTTATTTTGGCAGTACCACAGCCATGGTGTAATGCAGCTGGAAATCAAAATGGATGGAAGTTAATCCATTGAGGTTTATGGCTACTGTTAGTTTCTGATGTACCCTGATAGTCTGCTAAGTAAACACCTCACTACCTGCCTCTTAAACCAGAGTTCACAGCTCCTCCAATCTCTTGCAGAAAGAATACTTTTATTATCCCTCTTAGTGTGTTTGAGTCGACCCTTCTCCTTCTGGGGAAAAAGTCAGAGCTCTCTGAAGTGAAGCACCAGTTTTGAAGGGGCAGATTCCATTCACATCATGACTCTGAGCCAATATTTTTACAGACAGCTATGCAAGTACAAAACCACTCCAAAAAATGTTAAGTCAGTTTAGCATTTTCTCACCCATCAGCTGAGCAACAGAGGCTGTGTCCACTCTTATCCCTTAGCTCTTGGATAAACTGCAAAACCATATTGCTTGGCTCCAGCTTTTTTTCCCCCATGCTTCTCTACCCCTCCACTCTTCTATTTTTCCATAGGAAAAGAAAAATTGGAAAAAAAATTTAAAAGACGAAGCCTATTTTCCAAATACTCATTAATTTTAACATCCAGAAAAGACTGGTAAAAGATCAACAAGTGCTTGTCGAACAGAAATTCAGGAGAGCAGTGAGAGGTGAACAGTGACTCTCCTGGAGAATGGTGCTGGTCCAAGTGCAGCTCACCTGGCCATTCATTCAGTGCCCACTGAGGGGGAAAGGAGATGAGATATTACTCCATTATAGTCTCAAATGTATAATTCATACAATGCCAATGAAATAATTATAAATGACTGAATTGTTCACAAAGGCCATTCTTCACACTTTAGCCCATTTTAAAATCTTTTATTCCTCTCTTCTAAACTTTCTGTTAATGACCCCCCTCCTTGCCTTTGGTTCCCTTGCAGCCACTTGGCAGAGATGCTCTAAAGAGGCAGAAAAAGAGTTGTTGGAGAAAACATAGACAAGTTGTGGATGTTGGGAACTTTCATTCTGTGAGGGTGGGCAGGCCCTGGCACAGGGTACCCAGAGGAGCTGTGGCTGCCCCGTCCCTGCAAGTGTCCAAGGCCAGGTTGGAACACCCTGGGATAATGGAAGGTGTCCCTGCCCATGGCAGGGGGTGGAATGAGATGATCTTTGAAGTCCCTTCCAAAGTGTCCTGTGATTCCAAATCTCCCTCCCTCTGTGTCTCCATGGACATCCCATTTATACACCCAAGTGTGAGTGTGTGTATGAACCAGCTCACTTTGTACACATCCCTCTGCCATCTCATCTGCTTCAGACAACTCTGGCCATGGTCTGCTCAAGAGATGTGTCTGCCTTTCAGTTTCCTCCCCTGTTCCATGGACAAGGAAGGGTAACCACATGTTCCAAATCAATTCCTGGTTTGTTTGGTCAGTTGTTTGCCATCTGTGAGATGACAGCAGTGAGAAACACAAGGTTCTTGCACATGCACTGCAAAACCAAAGCACAGCACTAGGAATCCTTGGGCTGGATGGGAAAACTTCCCTGCTCCAGGTAACTCCCCTGCTGCTCACTCACCTGGCCCTGCCTGGTGGTGTTTATCCCTGGGAAAGGCGAGCCACAGATGAGAAACTGCTGGAAGTAGGAGCTGGTAAAGGAATTGCACCTTGAGGAGCCCCAGCTCTGTTGTGAGAAGGATTGGGAGGGGTGGAAGTATCAGTCATCCCTTGCTTGGAGCTGCTGGAGGAGCTACTCAAAACCTGGGGAAAAACTAGTAAAGATTGCAGCACACAGAGGGACAGACAGTGAGATAGATCAGAAGCAAAAATAAGAGTTTAAAATTGCATTTCTGATTGTGACCTGGTTTTCCCAAGTCCTGAGTGCTCGGTCCAGTGGCACATGCTGTGGGAGCAGCCCTCTTGGGATTTAGTCCAGAGGCAGTGTCTGCACTTACAGGCCTATTACTGCAAATTTTTCTTATGTATATTTGAAAAGGTGAGAAAGCACCAACCAAGGATGTTTTCTAAAGGTCGAACTTTTCTTTTTGCTGGAGCTTTCCCCCTCTGCTTGCTTTTATTTCCAGGTACTCCCTAAGGATGGATTGAAACTCCATAGCTCTGAGCACATCCTTTGTCCTGCTTAATCATTGTTAGCAGCCCAAAAGATGAGATAATGGCGACTGTCTTGGGGACTCCAAGTTCCTGATTGTTCAGAAAGGTCATAGAAAAGCCACGTTTCTAATCTTTGCAAAAGAAGAGATTAACAGGCAGCCTTGCTGAGATGTTCAGGGAGGAGAAAAAAAGGAAAAGGAGAAGAAAGGTGATAGAAGGCTCTTTGGGTTTGACTTGGATACAAGGAGTAGGAACTGTGAAACAAAGCCATGACACCTCAAAGGAAGCAGGGAAAACATTCCTCAGCAAAGTACACAGGTGCCATGATGAAGAGCAACTGGGAAAAAGTGTGAAAAGACACAAGCTTTGGGGAAAGAATATTCAGTGTAAGATGAGTCAGGATGCTCTTTATTCCACCAGCGTTCGAGGCTGCTGGCCCTCACCTCTGATTCCTACAGGAAATTGGTACTGGAGCTGTTGTGGCTGAAAATGGAATGGAGCAGATGGAAAGACTGGATGGGATCTGTCCCCCATTTAATCTATACAAGTTAAAGCTGAGAGACAAGACTCAAGGAGTTATCTAGGCTTTCTGTAGTCCATGCAGGAATCATCACTGACAACAGGCAGTTCCACCCATAATAAAAGAAGTGACCAGTGAAGAGGGAAGAGATGACTCAGTTCCAGAGGAGCTCATCTGTCTTTGCTTAAAGAAAACCAAACGGGATGAGTTCAGAATGGAGAGCTAATCCCACCTCTTCTGAGTCAGAAAAATCCCACCTCTTCTGAGTCAAAAATCCCACCCAGGAGCCTCTGAGAAGTCTGTTATGGCTGGAGCAGATTCTGGGAGCACAAAGGGCCCTGCCCCACGTGCTCATCCCATGTTATGTGTTTTGGAAGGACTGGAAAATGCACAGGCAGAGCTGAACATGAAAGGCTGTGTCAGACAGCACCATCACCTTGTTCAGCTCCATTTTGTCTGTATTTCATCCAAGTGATTAAGGAGTATGTTTGGGATTGTGATTCCTGTCCCACTTCTGAGGACGTTCTGGCAGCAGATGAGAGAAGCATTTGGGGCCAAAGACTTAAAAAATTCAGGCCCAGATTTCAATCTTCTGAGGTTTGAAGTTATTTTATGCTGGAAGTTTGGCTTGGACACATCTTTAGTAACTGCTAGAATCAGACAGAATCTCCAAAGCTTTGGAAGTATTCCTAGTGCAAGAAATTACCCATTTCCATATTTTTGTTGCTCTTGATGTTTTTGACACCCAGGAACAAACTGTCTTCATTTAAATGAGATGAGAAAAGTATCTCCTGCAAATTATGCCATTTCTTTTCCCCATTATGTTTTTCTGCATCTTCTGGCAGCGCTGTTGCAAAACCAACAGCAAACGGTCGAGTGGAACTGCAAAGACAATAACTTTAATGGAAAGAAATTGGGAACTGGAGGATGACACAGATTGCATTAGGGGGAAAAAAAAAAGTGAAATAATATTTAATTTCCCTGGTCATAAATAATATGTCTGCCCACATTACAAACACATCAAATATGACAGGAAAAATAGGCAGTGACATGAGAAAATGTCATTATTTCTTCATTAAATGTTTTATACATTTATAAGGGGGGGGGCTAAATTAAAAAAGCACTCTGACAAGCAAAAATATAGCAGCTGAAGGGCCATTAAAGGAATGAATTAGGACTCTAGAAGTGTGCAGATGTGGAAACCAAAAGGAAAGAGAAAAAATATGTCATAGGCAAAACTTTGACTGTTGTTAGAAGCCAGTTCCTTTTCAGAAAGGAAGTGGGGCTGTTGTTGGGGGGCTCTGGACACTGGGCAGCTATTGGGAGGGACTGAATGATCCCATCAGGGCTGGTTTTGAGGTAAATTTGCCAATTTTTTTGTGCAGTGGTGGTTGGGCAAAGAGGATTCGTACACAAGACCTTGCAGAGTGCATCAGGCTGAACACAAAACTGTAGGCACTGCAAGTTTGATGTTGATTTTGCAGGAATCTACTGGAAATTTGGGAAGGTCATAGAGGTTGTGGGTGTATATATTACATGTAGGGTTAGGGCAGGGGAATGTCTGAGCCTTGCAGGCCCTGCTGAGCTGCTCTATTTGCAAAGGGGTTTCCATTTCATCAGTGTCAGTCATCTTCCTGGATTTCAGGTTCTTGTGCACACTATCACTCACCCTCTGTGGACCCCAAAAGTACCAACAGTGGGTCAGGGAGGGCAAAAAAGGCTTCAAATGAAAGATGACCTTTAGGGGAAATGGGATAAACACTCCTGCATGATGTTTCTTCACTACACTCATGGCCTGTACCTCTGTAAGAGCTCAACACTGAGGCTCTAATTGTTTGTATCTCTCTAATGATCCACCCTCTCCATTCCTCTCCAGTCCTGGTGACCAGAACACATCCATTCAGAGGAACATTATCCCCATCAGTTCTGCTCCGAGGCACTCGGCATCGCTCATCAACGAGAAGTCAAGGTCACGACACCCCCCAAATCAGCAGGCACAGCCTCATCTCCTCTGCTCTCTGCTCCCTCCTCACCCCTGCACTAATGGCACCAGCACTGTTCCCCTCCAGATTGTTTAACAGATGCTCTTGATAAATACCCGAGCAGCTGAAATTGTGTGGGAAATGGAGCGCGGCCGCCTGGCTGCCGGGGAAGGAGAGGAGACACTCACAAGGTCTTTGGGATGGGTTTCACAGGAGCAAAGGTGTTTGGCCCTTTCACCAGGATAGAAGGGTGTGGAGTCAGGGAATGGGATAGGCCTGATAGTGTGAATTTTATAATACATGATCATCTCCCAGGCTGCAGGCAAAGGTGGGCTCTGCTAGGGGAAATATCCTGGGCTGTGCCAGGTTAGAGGGCTCCCAACTGCAGCTGTGCAAGTAATGAATTCACTGGTAGCCAACAAACAGAATTTACAGTTTGAATAAATACACAGTGTGTGTGTGTATACATATATTTACATGTGTTTACATGTGTTTGTTTATATTTGAGTTCCACTGTTCTCAAATAGCTGTCTAATGTATTTGAGAAGACAAAGTGTAAACAATATATTTGGGGGACAAGTTTGTTGCAGCCTTTTTTAGCTACACAGCCAGAGAAGTTTCCCATGTGTTGCCTCCACCAACATTTAACAGTCCCATTTAATGAATGGATTGAAGTATTAAGATTTTTTTTCCCTTTCAACTTGCAAAAGACAACCCTGCAAAATGCAATGTAGAATCTGTATTTCATTCAGAGAAAGGTTTTGTTTACAATAGCAACATGCCAGTGGAATCTGTATTTCATTCAGAGAAAGGTTTTGTTTACAATAACCCCTCTAACAAAGCTTCTGCTGCCCCCAGAAACTGCATTCAAAAGTCAAAGGGTCCAGCACTGGAACAAAATCTAACCCTGAAGTTCCCATAGCCCCATTTTGTCTCTTCCTACTACATTCAGTTTATAGCTACACCTTCAGTATTCTTTTGAAGCACAGGAGACTTTTTCTGAGTATAAGGATAGGAAGGAGAAAAGAAGAACGAGGAAGAAGTGCTAAAGACAGAGGGAAGAAGGATGGTGGGTAATTTGGGAAGGGAAAGAATGAGCTGCTGGGGTAGTAGTTGTAGTTAATAAAGTGAACTTCCATTTTTACAGGAAATTCCTCTTCTGAATCGGAAGCAGCAGCCTAAGTTCTCAAACCTTGCCATAGAAGAGAAATTGTGTTAAAAGAAAAAATCACATGGAGACGTCAAAATGCCATAATGCTTGGCACTGTATGGCATGCTATTTAAAATTAATGCTGAATATAAGATCCATACAAATTAGGTTGGAAAAAATTATGAAAATCAAGTGTTTTTCTGTTCTCAAAATGAAGTATTTTGCCATTACCAAAATGAAGTCAAAACAATTTAACTATTCTTTATCAAACATTTTATTGCAATTGATCTGGTCCTGTGAAACCTTGTAAAAAACACCTTTAGCTTCCAACAGCAAACTGCTCAAGTTAATGACAGTCAAACAGTGGGGAACAAGTAGTTGAAAAAAAACTTTTGGCTCCTCAAACATGAGTAAAAGGTGACAGACACTGCAGTTCTCTTGATCTGGACTAGGTCCTTGATAATTGCCTTAGTATCACAGACTCTAAAAGCCACAGACTGATGTGTCCTAACTAATACAAGGAATATCTTTGAGTGAGATCCCTGCCTGGAAATTGCTCCTGCTAATCCCTTTCAGCTCAGCCCCGTTCCTCCTGCTCCTGTGAAACCCTGCAGAAGGATTACAAACCCCGACTCAGAGCAGTTCCTGGGTGGTGTGGAGTGCTGCCAATTCCACAGGGCAGCAGAGCACCTCCCCTGTCCTTTGGGATGTCTGTGCAGGGCCCTGCTGAGCACCTGGCACTGCCAGGGGAATGTGGCACGAGTTGCCCCTGCTTTGCTTGTATTTGTGGCTTTTTCTTTGCCTTTTAAGCTGTCACTATGCCAACCCACCAGTTATCTTACTTTTACCTTCCAGTTCTCTCCCCCATCCTGCCAAGGGACAGTGAGTGAGTGTGTGGGGCGATTTGCTGGCTGTAGTTAAACCATGGCAGTAGCTTATCCTAAAATACTTCATCCTAAAACACACAGAAATATACTCAAGGCCACAGTCATGTGTCAGAGTGAGCCTTTTGGGTCCATGGGCTGCACTCTTCTGGGAATTGGGCCATTAAGCATGGATTTAAGTGCTTTGCTTTAGGCACTCAAATTTAATTTGGGTTTGTTGCACAATTTCCCAGCACTTATAGTGCTGCCCAGGAGAAGGTGATGTGCCTCAGCCCCTGGTGGCTGCTCTCAGCAGCCCCTCTGCACAAACTCTCCTTTCTGCAGTCACTGGAGCTCCTCCACACCCCAAGTCCCTACTTCCCCCTCTTTCCACCTTCCTCTTCTTCTGTGGGCTCTTTCCTGCCCATCCTGTGGAGGAGGGTGGAGCTACCACTGTCCATAGCTGAGATTTTTGCTGCTTGGCCAGGGTCAAGGAGGTTTTTCTTTTCATTATCCTTTTATTGCCAACAGCCTCTGCCTCCAAGGAGTTCTGTCAGTAAGTCCCAGAGCACAGCAGGCTGGGTGCACACACATTACCACAACCCAGCAAACAGCACAAATGAGAAAGAGGCAGCTGAGCACAGGCAGTGAGAAGAGCCATGTTAATATAATCAAGAAAACAGTGCAAATGAAACAAGGGAAATAATTAACAAAAAATACATCGGCAGCTTCCCACCCTTGGACATGGGGGTGGGAGATGGGGGCTTTCCAAGTTAAGAGTGGAATCTTCCACCCAGAGACTGCTGAAATTTCTGCAGCTGCTTCTTGTACTTCACAGAGCCTTCCACAAAAATCAGCAAACTGATTTCCATGCAGAAAACAGTCCCTGAGCACAGTACTTTGATGTTTAGGGGTTGAATGGGACTGTGTTCACCCTGAAATCTCATGGCTTTGACCATATTCTTGAATGAGTTTTATGTCCAGAGCACCATGTCCCCTCAGCAGGACAATCTCCATGTTTTGGTTGAAAGCAATATTAGCATTCTGATGTGAAGGGATGCAAAGAGAAAAGGGATAAAAGAAAGATGGGTGTCAAATGAAATAGGAAGGAAGATTTTTAGGACAAGAGAGAGACAGAGAAAAGCACTGCAGGCAACAGGAGAGTGAAGGAGAAAAATGGGGAAGTGGGAGGACAGAATGAAATGCTGAGATACAAAAATCACCAAATGCATGAATGCAAAGTGAAAAAGCCAGATTCAGGTTTTCCATTCGTATGTGCTGGTACAGCTCCATCAAACCCCAGCAAGAGTCCAGTCCCCTGACTTAGGATTGGGGCAACATTTAGGCTGGAATAGACTTCTGAGAGCATCAAGTCCAACCATTCCTCCAGCACTGAAGGGCTACCACTAAACCACGTTGCCAATGCCACATTTATACACCTTTTAAATCCCTCCAGGCATAGTGACTCCACCACAGCCCTTGGCAGACTATTCCAGTGCTTGATGACCCTTGAGGCAATGCATTTTTTTCCAAATGTTTTTCCTAAAGCTCTTTTTATGGAGTTTTATGGTTTTCATGGAGAGTTCTGGATTGGCAGCCTCTCAGCCTGTGGCTCAGGCCCTGTAGGCTGCAGTCCAAGCAAGGACACATCAAACATGCACCATTCCTTCCTAGGGCACAAGCTCTTTATTGCTCCCAATTCCCCAGACTATTTGCTAAGTGTGATTGACAGGAATTTCTGTTATTGTCAGCAGGATTCCCATTCCCATCTCCTCTCCAGACCATGTCTTGTGTCAAGGACCATGGCCATGATTTCAGTGTCTGTCCATGCCCACTGAATTCTTTGTCAGAACAATCTAAAGTTATCTTGAAACCTGCTTTGCACATCCCACTCCTACTAATTCTCCCTTGCACCCTTTTACCATGGCTGAGTCTTTAAAAACTCACCTCACAAAAAGTAATTTTGATTCTCAGGGAGACAATTTTTATTTTCCTGAGAAACAGGTAAATAAAACTCAAGTAGAACCATTCTAAAAAGAAAAATTAAGTGGGTCAAACCCTCCTTATTTTTGCTTAGACCTTAGTCCAGACCTCCATTTGATCCATGCAATTAATAATTTCTTGGATTTAGCACCATCAGGCAACTGTTTTTTTCCGTGGATATTAACCTCAGGAAGTATCATGGAAAGGAGGTGCAGCAGGGCATGCAATGAATAGCATTAAGGAAGGAGAGCCTGCTTTTTGAGGCATCATTCCTGCAATATATTTGTTTCTGAGGCCTCATGAACAGCATCCCTCTTCCCTGTGTGTAGTTCCCAAACTTCTGAATTCTGCATAACTCACTGCCCCAAGCAGCAATGGATTGTCTGCCACATTGCTACTTCTGGGGTATTAACAGAATATTGAGAATCTCATTCTTGATCTCCCTTAAAACCACTTGGTAAATGGATCCGGCTCAGAGAAAGGATGAAAATAATGTGTGCAATAAAAAGGCCCCCAAAAAAGGAGGAGAAGAAAAAAAAAAGAGAGAAATGAAAGAAAAAGATGGGATTTTCAGGGAGTCCTGACTGATCTCCACTTCATTATTGAAAGATTGGGCTATTAAAGGGACACAGTAGGCCTGAAGGAATTGTGGGATCATTTGTGCAAATGGTAATTTTAGTATTCAGTCTATCATATCCATAAACATAATGTGGCTGGGACTGACATGAGTGATAGCAAATCCCCTTCCCAGGAGGCTCTGTGCCACTTTGATGCAATGCCTGAGAACACAGAAAGCTGGAAAGAGAGAGCTGCTTCCTCCCTCCTGTGCTTGCTCTCTGTTGAGCTGATGGGTGAAGCCACCCTGATTACAGCAGATTTGTGGAATTAAATGGAGGAGTCGTAGCACTGACAAAGAAACTGTTCCAATTCCAGAAAAGCTCCTCTCGCTCTTGTACTTCCTCGCTCCCGCAGCCCAACACAAAAATCTGCTCAGTAAATAGAGATGTGTTACTCTGGCTCCACACACCACTCTGCTCGAGTGCTAATCCCAAGGGAAATGCCTGCCAAACACTTCCCCCGCTTTACAGATGTGCTGCTTGTGCCCTCACGCTCTCCTGCGTGGGGAGTCCACATCCTAACACTGAGACATCACTCTCCTGTCCTTTGTGAACTCAGACAAGCAGTGCCAACTGGGATTTGCAACTGTGCCCAGCAAGGATGAGCACCCTAATCCCACTGACCTCAATCTCGATCCTTTTGTAAACACCGAGCATCCCTTCCTTGCTCTGTGTTCTTAAAACTCCTGACAGAATCTGCTGCATGAAGTTATGGTGGATAAATTGAGGTTAACCCCTCCCTGGGAACCCTGGGGACAGAAATGGATGGACAGAACCAATTCCCAGTTAGCTTCTCTGTGCTGTCTCCATTGGCACTTGCTGGCTTGGAAAAATAACCCCAGAAGGTCTTGGCCCCCATCCTACAGGCCAGGACCTGCCCACAGACCTGCAGAAACATGGAATATTTCCCTGTGTTTCCCCAGTCCAGGACTAAGACACAGCAAAGACCAAATCTGTCCTGGACACTGAGAGCATCAAAACAGCTCCTACTCATGGGCTGCCAAAGCCAAATGTGCTTGGTGGAGCTGAGTGAAATTACTCGTGGGATTTGCATTTGCAGAGTCCAACTGCTACACTGATGCACACTCAGCAGAGTAACAGGATTAACAAGCCTAAAAAAAAGGCAAAATAGAGTGCTGTGACATCCAGATAGGAGAACTGATTGCACACAGACCCCATCAGCAGCACTGTGGATTCACTCTAATTCTCTAGAACACCACTTACTGAAATCTAGTCCTATGTGGGAATAGCCTTGAATTTAGAAAACAATCTTATTCCCTTTCTGACCCATACAAATGAGGCTTTCACACAATTTTCTGCATTGAGATAAATAAAAACATATTCTTGCAGCTTTCTAAAGGGAAAGGGCAGAAATTTGTACTTTATATTCATTCATTCTGAAAAACCCCAAAATTTTTAAATGTCACAACACTATATATTCATTCATATATAATCCAATTTCTTGGATTCTCATTTGTGCAGAATTTTTGAGTCATTTCTTTTCGAGGAAGGGGGCAACATTGCATCAAATCCCGTGGCAGGTTCTTTGTTTGGGGCACTGGTTCACTGGATGAGCCTCAGTGAATTGTACAAAAACATGAAGGGATTTGGGGGTTTTTTTGAGAGTTTCCTTGAGTACTGGACCCAAATAATGTTCTTTTCTCACAGATTCATCATAAATTCTTGCTTACATGATGTTCCAGGTTCACATTTCACCTTGGTGTCACATCAACATCATAAAAAGTACCAAGGATATCATTCATTGCTCTGCTGAGGGGAGAACTTCATGATTCTTATTTGATGAGGCAACATTAACCTTGTTTTTTTTTCTATTAGTTCAGTTTGAAAACTCACCTTGCAATGCAAAGCAAAAGCAAAAAAGGAAGGAAAACAAACAAGCATCTTCTCTTTCTCAAGTTAAGAAACAACAACCACTTAAAAGGAAACACTTTCTTTGTTCAAGTGAATTTGACTGCAGTACCTCAGGGACAGATCTGTGAACAGGCAAAGATGTTCCTCGTGTCCCAGGTTCTCACAGCACCAGTGGAGTTGAAAACCTTCCTCTGTACTTCTTTGTCTCTTTAGAAAGTTTATGACTTCCAAAGACCCATCTGTGTGTCCTGGAATTTGGTTTAAAATACAAACCCACTAAAAAGTGGGAAATGATCTTCACACCTCAGACCTTCCTGCATGTGGTGCTTCTAATGAGATTCTGAGCTCCTTAGTGCAAGAGCAATAAAAGACTTCTATTTCCTGCCCCAGACATTCAGAGATGGCCAAAGACATCAACCCCACGTGTAAACCAGAGGTGATTACAAATTGTTGTTTGCTGTAAACAACAGCTAGTGGCTTCACCAGGGAGCAGCTACTACAGAGGAGTTACAATGGGCTTTGGATGGATGGCTACTGTAAGGGAAAAGTCTGAGGATATACATTTATTTACATAAAAATATCAACAGAAAAAGCAGCAGTTCTTTTCCACTCCCCTCCTTTCTTGACTCTTCCATCCCCCTCTTCCTTCCTCAGCCTGGTCAGAAAATTGCTGTACAACAAATATCCACAGGCAGCTTCAGCTCCTTCCCCAGTCTTTTGACCTTTTCACAGTTTTAAGGGTTATTTAATGAGCTTAGAAAAATAATGCATCAGTTAATGGCAGAATCCCTGGAAGGGCAGCATTATCAAGATTCTTTTTCCTCCTCCTCAACCTCACTGGAGACCCCACCACCCTCAAACTTCCGCTTGCAGTTTTCTTCCTTGTGTGCTTTAAAATGCCTTCAAATTAGCACTGCTTTATAAAAGGGAGAAAGAGATCAGTGAGAGGCCTAGAAAGGAGCATTTAAATGTTTTTCTGTGCAAAACAGTCACAGAGGCTTGATCCAGTTAGGCTTGAGAGAATGAAGTGTAATTTCTTTACCATCAGGAGACAGCTGCACTATTATATCCCAAAAAGTCACCACTATCCATTGCAAAATAGAGGGGTGATAGGATCACCTAAGGCCAAAAGATTGGTACCACTTCACCCCTGCTATGAACAGCTCAGCAATCCAGGTAAAATTAAGAAGATTTGTTGTAATAAATCTAGACTCCATTTCTAGAAGCTGCAAGTCAATGATTCTGCTCTTTCTCCAACAGAGAAAACCTACCTCCCACAGGCACTCTGAACAGCCCATCCTTCTTCCCAAAATTAAACTTCCCATGATTTCCTGTGGCACCTGAGCCCATGTTATAATTCAGTGCAGAATCCAGAGACTGCACACAGTTAGGACAAAGTATCTGAGACAGGCTAACCCTCCTTTTGAAATGTTTTTGGACCTTAAATGCAGGGCTGGCTGTGAGGGTACCTCCCATGATATCAGCACACAGGAACTTTAATCTAAACCAGAACTGAGCCTTCAAAATTGTGCATTTTCTCTTGCAGGTAATCTATAATATTGTGCAGGCACTCCATGTAATATCCTTGAAATAATCATCCTTCATCTAAGAATTAATTGGGCCTTTCCACTTGCAGAGTCACACATCATTTTTTAAGGATCTGAGGAACCAGCAGTGGATATGAACCACGTCAGACCTCAGGTCAGTGTGAGGAGAGACACCTTTGAGCTGATTCAACACACCCAAAATCTGAGTCACACCCTGGAGGAGGCTCTTCATGTGAGTTAAAGGGTAAATACCTTCATTTAGTGTCTGTAGTTTAGTGGGAAGAATCTCAGTTTTCCTCTCCCTTGGAAAGGCTTTGCTCTCTCTTCTGACTTTGAGTTGCCTGCTTATATTTTTCAGCTTGAATTTAATCGTGGCTTGTTGACATTCATTTCTTCTTGTGTCAATGTTACTCCTGAGCTTAACAAATCATCTCCTTCTCTGGCATTTTGAATCCTTCTGTTCATCTTTTTCACATACCCCTCAACTCTTTCTGGTTAGTAACAGCAGCTGTTTACTTGTCTTAAAAACTCCAGTCTTTGCCTCTCCATCCACTTGACTGTCCCATCAGTCCTTCTCTCTACCCCCCCCTTATATGGATTAGTCTCCATCAGGCACAGATGTCTGGAATGGTACCTGACACTACAGATGAATGTGTACCAGGCTCTGACACAAAAATATTTCCATTTCTCTTGCCTTATTAGACACATGTTGCCTGAGGCATCCTAGAATTTGCCTTTTCTGCAGTTCCATCATATCCTGATCCCTCAGCAGACCCTTGGAAGCTTCTCTAACATCTCCAGGTATTCCTCAGGCTTATAAACTTTGTTTTTCCTACACAGATTTCTCAGGTCACTTGTACAATGTACATTAGGGCTTCAGCTCTAACAAATTCCACCCAGTTTATACCAGCTTTTTCCAACACCATTAGTCACTGGTAATTTCCATTATTAATGAAAATGTGGAGTTGGATCAGACAAGATTGTTGAAGAATTTCACTCAAAGCAATATTTCCCTTCTTGCAGAAGTTATCTTTTTGTAACACTTTTCTGATCAGATTTAACTTCACTTTACCTACCTCTGCCTCAGTGTATCATACTTCTCATACTGCATGTCTCAAATGTTTCTGGCTTATTTGGACACAGATCTAAGTTACACCAAATAGATAAAAATTAGTTAACTTCTCAAAGTAAGATACCACACAGTTCTTTCCTGATCTTTTCCCAGAAAAGGTGTTGTGATCCATCGGACATGGTTTTAATAACTCTGCCATTCTCAGTTGGTTTTGCAAACTGCAGAGATCACACCAATGGACTTGCAAATGCTTTGATCATTTTTTTCTAAAATACATGTGCTTACAATCGTTGTATCAAATAATAGCAACCTGCTCCTGCACCAACGCTTGGTAAAAGAGCTCTCTCAGAAATCAGAAACAAAAGCACTTTGTTGCTCTCATTATCATCACATCAAGAAGTTTGAATTTTACTTTAACCTCAGCTAGAGTAATTTAAATGTCCATAAACTCCTTCTCATTCACACCCTGCCATTATGCCACAGTCATTATCAACATCCTCATTGAATTTGAAAGAAAATAATTCATTTTGTTTGGAGGACAAATGCAGATCAATCTCTAACTTGGTCCCATTCTTCCTGCATGGTGTCAGAGCTTCTTGTCTCATTATAAACTCCTTATTACTATGGATAAGGAGTTTCTACTGTTTGTTTTAATTTCCTCTACAAAGGATCTCCTTCACAAGGAAATTAAAACCTTTACATTTTACAAGTATCACTTTATCTCCCCAGCTCATCTGAGATGTTGTTCTCATTGCTGATCAGTCCCTTTCTTTATAGATTTGCTCATCACCCAAGCAAGGATCTGGAAAACCTGGATTTTTCTATTGTCACAGGACATTTCTCCTTTTGACTTTCTGAAACCACCTTGTTTGATGGTTTTAATCTAAAGAATTTCACAAGAGATTCTGTTTCTCCCAGGGTCTCCAGCCATTTCCCTTGTGTCAATATAACCAGTTACATTCAGAAACATTAATAGATTTCTAGAGTTAGGAGAATAATCTTATTCCTCAGAAATTCTAGGGGAGGGAAAATAATAATAATAATTTTAAAAAGAGCTACTCACACTAATCAGAAATTCAGGTGCTGCCCAGGGTATTGAGTGAAGCTGGAGGGATTTCTCCTGTGTGCCCAAAGGGTGGACACTAACACAGGTCAAGCTGATCTGATTTCGAGTATCAAGGTCAGATTCACTCCTATAAAGTGAGAGCGTTCAGAAATAAATTCATTCATTCATTAATTACATAATTTTACTCAAAATAAATCTGTAGCATGTGGAGCAAAGATTTTTTTCCTAGTGTTCTGTGCAGAGGTGAGTCTTGCTTTTGTAGATAAAGCCATTTCTTGCCTCTTGGTCTTAAACTGAAATGCACTTCTAAGAACTAGGTTTAAACATGGTTATTAGTTGGGAAAAACCTGAGATCCACACTAGATTTTAATTCAGCCCTTATGGATCTGAATTTCTATTTGTTTTTTACACTTTAAACATGGTTTACAGCCCCATAACCCATTTTACTTCACCCTCCAGTACCTCCTTTATTTTAGGGCACATTGAACAGAGCAGCAACTTCACCACTCAGCCCCTCTTATTGTCATGTTTTCTGGGTTTCCCAGCTCAGTTCTTGCAGTGGATACTTAGAATTTGCCATGTCACTCATTCTTCACAATCCCCCTCTGTTTTATGTACTCATACCCAGCACCTACTCGTGCCCACGGAGCTGTGCCATGAAGGGCACGTGTTGTGAGGACTGGCAGCTGAATTACCTGGGAGTTCCTGTTCCTGGAATTATTCTGCTATGAAATTCTCATCTGCAATCTGCAAAGGGGAAACGACAGAGAGGAAAGGAACAGCTTTTCCCTGTCCACACTTTCTGAGGAGTCTGTCGTGCTAAGTACTGGCCTGTCTCCTCTCATTTGTGTTAACAGTGTCTAAATCACTCTTTCAACTCACTGCCTTCCACGGGAGGAGCTGAGACAGCAGCACAAATGGATCCTTAAGTACAAGGAGCTGGAGTGAGCTATTTTCGTATATACTTGGAGGTAAACACAACAAAAAGACCCAAACAAACAAAAACAAACAAAAAAGTACTTTTAGCTTCATGTTTCCATATGTCATTTCCATTAGTGCAAGCCTAGAAATCCTCCCAGCCATTTCTTCTTGCATTAAGTGTATTTCAAAAGAGCTTTGAAACTGGTCTCAATCCAAATATCAAAAAAAAATAACCTGAAAGAAACTTTTTTTCCACCCACCAGGGACCACTTGATGTAGCGGTGCTTTAGCTGCCCCTTTTACGAGTTCCTTGCTCTGATCTCAGAATGAACTGCGTGGAACTTGAAGCACAACCGAGGAGACCGAAGTCCAAGGTTCTCTGGTGGCCACCTGGCCCTTAAGGAGTTTGTGTCAGGAACCAGAGCTCAGGGACAGCGAGGAGGAGCTGCAGTTGCCCCCACCTTTATTCCAATCAGTCGATGAGTGTGAAAAGGAAAAGCTGTGTCACCAGGGCTGTTAACTCCAATGTCCTTATCTACCTCCCATCAACAAGGGGAAAAGAAGCCATGAGATCAGCAGCAGAGATTTGGGGATTTAATCTAATTCAACCCTAATTCAGCCCCTAATTCAATGCAGCTCAATAGCAAAACAAAGAAAAGCCAGTCCTTGGGTGCTGCAGCCTCAGGTGCTGTGTGGGACCTCTCTGTGTGCCTGTTGCTACTGGAAGGTCCCACTTTGGAGTGACAGTCACCAAAAAGGAGATCAAGCCTTCCTACAGGTGCTCTTGCTAAAATTGCTTTCGTTCAGAACTATTTATCAGCATTTTCACACCATTTTTCGGCCACTCTCCTCAGCAGCTCTGTGCAATGTAAATCCCTCCAAGCCATCACCTGATAAAATATAATGCAAGAGGCACGGAAATTCAATTACATCAGGCTGGCTGTGCCAGTCCCAGTTTTTTGCTGGGCTTCAAAGGGGGAGGGATAACAGGGAGACAGATTTTGTAGGCACGTGTGTGCAGTAATTTCTGCTGCTGATCTCTCAGAGGCAAAGTGATTGCTAAGTTTGCCCAAGACAGGGAGAATTTAACTCCTGGGATATGACCCATTGCAAAAGCTGAAACTTCATTTCAGTCCCACCTGAGCTCACTTTTGAGGACTCCCATTAGGCAAATTTCACCCTTAAACTCAGCTGAAAGTGTTCAGAGATTAAACTTAAAACAGTTCTTTGATTTGAGGTTGGAAGGGTTTAAAATATCTTCAGTCATAGCATTAGGGCAAGTTGGGAAATGGGCACATCTGCCTTATCTGTCATTACACCCAGGTAAGTAAAAGTTGTGAAAGTCACAAGTTCTCTCTGCATATGTGAAATTAATCCCAGAAAGCTGAAGACCAGACAGAAGAACTATTCAGTATTATATCAGCAATGTGCATTAGCTGGATCAGATCAGCCCTCCAGCCATACACTCAGCCATAACCCTTACAAACTGGCAGTTCTCCCTTACCATTGCACGCCAGGTACATAGGAGACTGTAATGAAATTCCAGGGCAGAGCTGTGTTTCCAAAGCCTGCAATGTCTCTCTTCTGGTATTTTCCTAATTCAGGACCTTCAGTGAGCAGCAAGAACAAAGCAGTCTCCTTTATGACATTCCTTTAAAACCCAGTGCAGTCCTGTGGCACACTTCAAACTGGTTTTTCAGAATGCATATGTATGCATTCAGACTTTTTTTTTCCCTTGTCCTTTCAGTAATTATTTTTGTTCCAGCAAAATCAGAACAGGCAGAGTAGCTACAAATATCTCAGAAGCTTTTAGAGTGCAGGCAGCAGCCCACACACCAAGCTGCTTGATGAGGAAAAGCTGACATGATAAGACTGAGATGCATCTTCCCCACAGAGGACTGGAGCCAGTGTGGAGCTGGGTGCAATGAGGCTCTGTGTCCCATGTCACCCCCGTGTCACTGATTCCAGCCCCCCTGAGCTGGGTGCAAGGAGGCTCTGTGTCCCATGTCACTGATTCCAGCCCCCATGAGCTGGGTGCAATGAGGCTCTGTGTCCCATGTCACCCCCATGTCACCCCCAGATTCCAGCCCCCCTGAGCTGGGTGCAATGAGGCTCTGTGTCCCATGTCACTGATTCCAGCCCCCCTGAGCTGGGTGCAATGAGGCTCTGTGTCCCATGTCACTGATTCCAGCCCCCATGAGCTGGGTGCAATCAGGCTCTGTGTCCCACGTCACCCCCATGTCACCCCCAGATTCCAGCCCCCATGAGCTGGGTGCAATCAGGCTCTGTGTCCCATGTCACCCCCAGATTCCAGCCCCCATGAGCTGGGTGCAATCAGGCTCTGTGTCCCATGTCACCCCCATGTCACTGATTCCAGCCCCCCTGAGCTGGGTGCAATGAGGCTCTGTGTCCCATGTCACTGATTCCAGCCCCCCTGAGCTGGGTGCAATGAGGCTCTGTGTCCCATGTCACCCCCATGTCACTGATTCCAGCCCCCCTGAGCTGGGTGCAATGAGGCTCTGTGTCCCATGTCACTGATTCCAGCCCCCCTGAGCTGCGTGCAAGGAGGCTCTGTGTCCCATGTCACCCCCATGTCACCCCCAGATTCCAGCCCCCCTGAGCTGGGTGCAAGGAGGCTCTGTGTCCCATGTCACTGATTCCAGCCCCCCTGAGCTGGGTGCACTGAGGCTCTGTGTCCCATGTCACCCCCAGATTCCAGCCCCCCTGAGCTGGGTGCAATGAGGCTCTGTGTCCCATGTCACCCCCATGTCACTGATTCCAGCCCCCATGCAAGGTGGGCACAGCACTGGGCAAACCTGACTCCACCCCCACGGTGCTGCAATGGCTCTGTGCAGGAAGATGGGGAAAGAGGCCAGTGGGAATACAGCAGTTGGCTTCCAGTGCCAAAAGCAGGAGCTGACATCATTGGCTGCTTCAGGGTAGCACTGAGAGCAGCCCTTGCTTCTGCTGCCAGGGGACCAGACAGTGAGGAGCCTCTGTCTGGAGATCCATGTCCAAAGTGGTGTTCCAGCATCATGTCCAAGAAGCTGTTGCATGTAAGAGCAATGGACCCTTTGGCACTAATTCATATGGGAGGAAGTCCTGTTGGAACTGGTCCAGAGGGGACTACAAAGATTATCAGACAGCTGGAGCACCTCCTATGAGGAAAGGCTGGGAGGGTGGTCATTGTTTATCCTGGGGAAGAGAAGGCTCTGGAGAGACTTTATAGCACCTTTCAGTAGTGAAAAGGGCTCTGAGAGAGCTGGAGAGGGGCTTGTGACAAGGACACGTAGAGACTGGACAAGGAGAGATGGCTTTGCACTGAGAGGGTGGGCAAACTTGGATATTAGAAGGGAATTCTTCCCTGTGAGGGTGGCAGGCCCTGGCACAGGGTGCCCAGAGCAGCTGTGGCTGCCCCTGGATCCCTGGCAGTGCCCAAGGCCAGGCTGGACGGGGCTTGGAGCAGCCTGAGACAGTGAGAGGTGTCCCTGCCCATGGCAGGGTGGGATGGGATGACCTTTAAAGTCCCTTCCAACCCAAACAATTTTAGGATTCTATCATTCTAAATAGCTCAGCTACATTCCAGGGATGAAACTCCTTGGCTGAGCCATGTGCTGCGTGCCTCTGCTTTATAGGCAAACAGCAGCCCAGAATCTCTGACTTTGAAACATCTGGAATAACCTCTGGTATCTTCTGCCAGGAGCTCCCCCAGCCAAGCTGCACACGCAGCTGGTAAATTCGAACTACACCTCCCTGAAATGCAAAGCCTTATTTCTACTCTCCATCACCTTGGATAAATACTGGAAGAGCAGCACACACAACAACAAGCTCTGGGGTGCAAACAGGGTCAGCCTTGTGTCCTAAGGAGCCTTCTGAACTTTTAGGCAGGAGAACTGCTCTTAGAACCCTTGGTGATACCAGAATTAACTCAGCCTCACCTACAGAAATTCAAGGACACTGAGATGTGTCTGCATTACCTGCTTGTGACAAGGCTTAAATACCTGCTTAATTTTAGGCTGGTTCTCAGAATTTCCACAAAAGCCCTTTTATAAGGGGTGTTTTCCTGTCCTGAATGTCAATGCATGAACAGCTACAAAAAATCAGTGTCAGGAACAGAAGGGAATCCTCTGTGGGGAGAGTAGTTTTGTAAAAGGAGAGGTAAAGGATCCACTGCCTGATGCTAATATTCCACTTTGTAAAGCCAATTTATTATTCCCACAGAACTGAATATTCTGTTATGGGAAAGTAGTTGTTTGAATTAATGTGTGTGAGGGAAAACACACACACACACACATACAAACTCTCACACATGAGATATTGATTCAAACTATATTTATGATTCCTCAGACCTTTAAGAAATTGATTTTAGACTATTCTCCCTTTTTCTGTCTCACTCCAGCTGAAAATCAAAGCTCAGTGTAGGATCCCTTAAGTTTTTTTTTCTGGTACAAGAAAAAAAGAAAAAAAATTTACTTTTTTCCCCCTAAAGTTTGTTTAGATAGGAAAAAAGGGCCCAGAACCCTGTGGATTTGGTGTTCAATATTCTGTCAACTGATTTTTCAAAGACATAGAAAACTTAGAAATTACATTTAAAAATAAACAAGGAAACAAACACATCTCCACTTCTTTTTTTTTCCTCTTCAAATAAAGTATCATTTATTTTCAGTAAGTTCAGACAACTACCTGATTTTGCAATTCTCTTTTTCTCTCACCTTAGTCTTCCCTGGAATTCAATGTTCTCATTAAGACTTCCTTTTTTCCAAGAGACTTACACAAACTAAAAGTTACAAACCAGCCCCTGTGCCAGCCATCTGCACTGGCACATACCTGCCAAGCCGAATGCAGCCTGAAATTCAGGCTTTTGACCTAAATAAACAATCTGTCTTTATTAGGCAAACCACTTGAGAGTTTACTCAACTTTAAGCAGAAGTTTCAATAGAAAGACAATTTTGCTGAGCTTTAAATGTGCTGACAGTACCTGTTTGTCCTTAGGAGGAGTTTGTCCTGCCAGCTGCTGTCCAGGAAGACCCACTTTAATCCCAAGGCAACACAAACTCAGCCTTAGTGCATGGCCACAAGAAAGTATTCATTGGGCATGGGAAGAGGTGTCCCATGAGAACAGATTTTCAGGGATGAACCTCTGACTTCCTCCAGCTCCTCCCATCTTCTTCCTTTTCATCACCCCCTCTGCTTCCTGCCCAAGTCAGTGTCGTCTCCATCAAGGAGATCCAGTTCATTTCATTCCAAGCACTAAGCACCAGCTAATTATAAACCAAACACAAATTAAACCCATCTTCCCCTCCTCCCTTCCGAAACCCCTAATTGCCCATTACCCTGCATTGTGCTCTGACACAAAAGTAATTCTACTAAGTGGGGAGTTTTGTTGTTGTTTTTTTTTTCTTTCATAAAAACTGTTAATTTGCTATTAAATCTCTTGTTGAAAGACCAATAGCTTAATGAATGCATTAAATGTGCAAATTAGGGTTTTTTTACTGCATTACTTCGAGGAAGATTGAAAGGGTCCCATACATCGTCGTTGGCTCAGTAGGATTTAATGAGGCATTAGACCATCCTCTGTCTTGGAGGCCAGATGTATGAATGATCCCAGAATTGTGCAGGCAACACTTGTCCCAGGTACCTCTCCTGCTAGGGACATATATTTTCCCCTTGCCTGTTTCTTCTCCCGTCACTGCTGATGTACGTGAAATAAAAATGTAGTTTCCAGATCAGTTTTATAATGAAAAGTAGCCCATTGCTGATGACAAATGTTGTTTACAGTCACTAGAAAAGAGGGTGGAATGGAGAGTGAATATATTAGAGGAGGAGAGGATAGCTTTTATATTCATTATACTGCCATTTTGGGCCTGTGAAGACACATAACCTTTCCCTCTCTCCCTCCATCATACAGTCACTTTCAGATGTCTACATTAAAAGAAAAAGCTGCAGGCAGTGTTCTTTGCATTACCTGCTATCAATGGAGAAGACATTTTCCACCAGTCAAATAGAGCTCCTTGTGGGAATTCTTTCCCCCTAAACACACTTACCGAGGTTTTCCAGATGCTTTCCCGACTGTGCCCCTCTCCAGGCATCTTTCCTGCTTGGCACAAAAGAAAACTTGCATAGGACAGCTAGGAAAAGGCAGTGCAAAATGTGGATGCTTACCAGTCAGAAAGGAGGGTGGCATGGCTTGGAACAGACTCCCCAGGGAGTGGAGGAGTCACCATCCCTGGAATTGTTCAGAAAATGAGTAGATAAGGCACTTGATGGTATGATAATTGACAAATTCAGTCAAAGGTTGGACTTGAGGATCTTGGAGGCCTTTTCCAACCTTAGTGATTCCATGATTACACCCTCAGAATGACACAGGAGAGCAGCAACCATCAGTGCCTACCTGAGGGGATGGCAGCCTCTTCACAAAGGGTTATTTGGGAAGGTTTTTTAGGCCTCTTGGACCTGAAGTGGAGGTCACAAACCTCATCTGCTCAGGAGGAAAAATTGGTACCCTGAGCTCTGAAAAAATTCCATCTGAGCTGTGGAAAGCCTGCTGGGGGCCTTGGATGGACAAAGCTTGTGGAAGCTTGAAGATTTCCAGCATGGGACCAGGAAAACAATGCTCTGGAGAGCAAGATTTTGAGTGTGGAGAGTGCAGATAGGAACAGATTTGGAGGAGAATCTCTCCTCTGAGGCCTGGTAGACTTTTTGCTGCTCAGGGAGAAGTGAAGAGAAAAGGAGGATGGAATTTGTGGAAGAAAGAGCTTTATGTTGGCAACAGAAAAAAAGAAACTTTATTTTGGGAAAAGTTTGATAAATTAAATTCCAGGAGAGGAAGGCACAGTTTTAATACTTTTGGGATTCTGTCTGATAATTAACAGAGAAAGAGATCTGTGGAGAGCAGGCTGCAGGACAGGCATGAGCTGAGACGTGCTGGAACAAACCCAGAGTCAGACAGGCTGGCACCCATCCCACCCTCTTGTCTCTACTTGTAACTGCTCCCTGCCATGATCAAAAGGCTGTCAGATACTAATAAAGTCTTAATGCATCATCTCTCATTCACACTGACTCATGTGAGACATCCTGGGCATCCAAGTTTAGTGGGTCAGATTCCTGGACTCCTTCTGTAGCCAGCAAAGAAGGATTAGCTCGTCCAGATTTGGAACAGATAAGTCAGGATCCTGGCATGGAGTCCTCTTTTTTTCAAGTCTTTCTCTGCTGGTTTTACAAGGAGCTTTAGGGGTTCCAGCCAGTTATATCAGACACTCAAGTCAGGTGTCTGAACTCAGCAAACAGCTTCACAGAGCACTGGGTTTATTCATATCTGCAAATCCAAGTATTTGAAAAGCAGCAGGGCTCCTCTGCTGCAATTAATGGCTTCAGGTCAGGCATTATCCAAGGGCCAAGAAGGGCCACAGGGCATGGAATTACCATTGCACCTGCATGGTCTCACCTGAGCTGGTGCCCTCCACTGGGCTGGAAGGAATCTCATGGAAGAGGCACAGAGGGGAACATCAGAATGGAAATGAGCCTCTGATTGTCTGAAAATCTGCAGGAATGTGGCCACAGTGTCATCCCTGGTGCTTTCCTGCCATGTTTATACTGGGTGGAACCTGCTCTGGTTTGCATTCCAGCCAAAGCAGAAAGAGGGAAGCTGTCAGGCAGTTTTTTTCTCAGGGATATGGCTTTTAGGGGATGGTGCAAGGACTGGAAGAACTGATGTCTGCTTGGAAAACACTCATGTTCTGCTGAGTACCAAGGATGTGCCACATTTACCCCCAGGCCACCGACCCATTCATTAATTTGTTAATTAATTAGAGGAAAGTTTCTCAGCTACATGTAGCCAACTAAAATTTAGGGGTTTATTCTCAGCATGGTGAATCCAGGCATCTGTAGTGGACAGATTATTGGTCCCAGCTACCTGGATAACAGAGCTGGAGTAAGAATAACCACTGTGAGGTGAACAGTGCTGTGCACAGCCTTTAGACAGATCCTGAGCAACCAGCACAGACAAGATCTATAACTCCCAGGTGGTTAATGAAAGGCAATGGATCCCATCCCAGTGACCCTGGAGAACATTTCCATTAATGCTCCCTATTAATTCACAGATAGAGCAGAATAATGCCATCAGAAGTTCAGCTAATCTTTTTGCACCTCAGAAGATATGAAAATGTTTGACAGGTTCGACAGAACTTACTGCACCCATAATTAGGAAACACTGGGTTTAAAAGCCTGAGTGAATGCTGATTGTTACTCTTTAGAAATACAACTCTTTCTGAGAGGAGACAAGGCAGTCCAGGTCCCTAACAATAGAGCTGTTGAAAGCACACATACCCACACACAAAGAGCAGTGGAAACGCACAGTTTTTAAAATTTCAGACCTATGAAATGGATATTTACAAACAACTCTTTTATTCAAGACAATTAGAAATTAGAGGCATTCATTTAAACCTTAAAAACTATGAATATTTGTACCTTGTACACAGGTGAACACCAACACATGCTCTGTGGAAGAGGAGAGGTCCCTGCTATTGAAAATAAACATCTCTGTGTTTGCATTGCCCATCGCCAGAGCTCCCATTGTTCTCTGCACACAGCACAGCAGCAGAGTACAAGGTCAGT